>WBMV01004992.1:223483-261911 GCA_013396655.1 Campylorhamphus procurvoides
CCCGCCCCCCCCGGCCCGTGCCGCGGCCCCGCTCCGGCCCGGAGTCAGTGGCCGGGGCACAGCGGGGGCTGCGGGGACCGCGGCCAGCCGGGGCTGCACACCCACCGCACGGCTCCGGCCGCCGCCACGGCACCACTCTGAGAACCGCTCGTGGAAGCGCCGCAGGCTTCCGCCCGCGNCTCGGCCGGGCAGGGCCGGGTCGGACCGGGACACGCTGCGGTACCTCGGGCCGAGCGGCGCCGCTCCGCCTCCTGCCTCCTCCCTCCTCGCGCGGCCGGGCGACTTCCTGTGCGAGCCGCGCTCCCGCCGCCTCCTGCCCCGGCGTCCCCGCCTCTCGGTCCCGCCCGCCCTGCCCCGGCGCGAAGGCAGGCGCCGAGTGAGCCCTTCGGCTGCCTCGTGGGCTTTGCCAGAGATACTCCTCTGGGGAACGTGAAGGCTTAGGCGTGCAGTGTTTCGGCACACTCCGCTCACACCCTCTGCTCGCTTTTTACCACTGTGCTGCTTATTTGTTTCAGAATTGTTGCTCCAGACGTGCAGAGGGAAAAGCCATTAGACACCTTCGCATCACCGAGTCACAGAATGGCCTGGGTTGGAAGGGACCCTAAAGGTCATCTAGTTCCAGCCCCACATCATCACCTGCCCACTTTAGTGGGAACTTGTATTTAAGGCAAATGGTAAATTTGACACGTGGCAATTTGTCATGGCACATGGCAAATTGCGAACTCTTGTCAGGTAATTTTTTTGCCCCCTGGAAATGCTGCTAGGTCCTCTGCAATAGATAGTTCCTTTACTTCCATGCAAGAAGCAAGCCACTGACTCGGAACAGCTTCCTGATTAGTATTGCAAGTGTGTGCCTTGGTTCCTGCAAAATGGCAGCTGATAACCAAGTGTAACACTCTCCTGTAAGGAAAGATACACGAAAATGAAATATTTGCATTTGTTTACCTCCGCAACTTTGGAAGTGAAAGCCGTACCCAGCTGAACTTTCCCGTCTTTCTGGGTGATGTGCATACAGAGTGGAGAATGAGGCTATGGAAAAGTTGATTACTCAGTTTGTCTGGCATACATACCAAACCACAGCGTTTTCTCTAGTCATTCCTGCAGCAAGCTTAATAAATAGCTCAAATGATGCAGCTTTCTTAGAAAGATAAACTGTCCTGATTTTGAATAATGAGACACAAAGATTTACTTGTACCTTTTTTTTTTTTTGTCAAGAAATCTCACACTAAAGGTGTTTAGCTGCCTTGAACGTTGTGGCTCACTGGACACAACCCTACATTTTCTTCCGGCGCAATCAAGTTCCCCTTTGGGATTGTAATTGTCACACCCACTCTGGATTTTCAACAGTGATTTATTTCATTCATACTCTTAATGGCAAGCCAGGAGTCCTATACATGTAACATTTTTTAACACTTTATTTTGATTCCTTGGTTGTTTTAATATGGTTCAATTAAACCCAAGTCATGATTATGCTCATGGATATTTGAATATAGCATTATGTGCAAAACAGCAATCATGTTCAGATAGCTGATATACGTGATTTTTGGCTGTGTGATCACAAAGTAAATAAACATGAAGAAATATCAGAATTGGTGTTCTCAGCTACATGATTTTGTATTATCTAGACCCCTACTGAGGAGTGTGTGAGATCTAGTAGCAAAATACATCTGGTTCTAGTTCAGTTTCACCTAATTTCACAGAATCACAGAATATACCGAGTTGGAAGGAACCGGCAAGGATCATTGAGTTCAACTCCTGGTCCTGCACAGGACCATCCCCAAGAGTCACACCATGTGCCCAAGAGTATTGTTCAAATGCTTCTTGAACTCTGGCAGTCTTGGTGCTGTGATTACTGCCCTGGGGAGCCTGTTCCAGCACCCAACCACCCTCTGGGAACAGAACCTTTTCCTAGTATTTAACCTAAACCTCCCCTGACACAACTTCGGGCCATTCCCCAGGTTCTGTCACTGGTCACCACAGAGAAGAGATCAGTGCCTGCTCCTCCTGTTCCCCTCACAAGGAAGTTGCAATTGCAATGAGGTGTCCCCTCAGTCTCCTCCTCTCTAGGCTGAACAGACCAAGTGGCCTCAGCCTCTCCTCATACTGCTGTGCCTCAAGGCCCTTCACCATCTTTGTTGCTCTCCTTTGAATGCTCTCTAATAGCTCTGATATCTTTCTTATATTGTGTTGACCAAAACTGCACACAAATTCATCTTATCACAATGTTAATTTCACCACTAAGTTATTCTTCTAAGTAATAAACCAGTGGATGCCCAGCAACCTCAATACTGAATCTGTAAAGATGTCACAAGGAATTACAACTTCATGAAAACGAGTACTGAGAAGTTTTTAATTTTTAGTTTCACTGTTTCATTTCTTCATTTTTAATCCTCATTTTATGGGAAAAATGTTTGTTTCCCATTGTGAGGTTTCTTCTGCAGAGAAAGCATTCACACTGTTCAGAATGGAATAGTCAGAAGGGCAGTTTACATTTAGATGGTATAAACTACTACTGACAGACTTGCTGTGTTTTGTGGGATAAGATGCAGCATGGATGCAGTATATGTGTCCTAAGATATTTTAAATCTCTCTCTTACAGGTATAAGTACAGGAAGGATGCCATTGCTATAATGTAACTATAACTGAAATGTATGTCAATCAGAGAGTAATTTTTATGGATCTTGCCACACTCATCAATTTGTAGCATATCCCTTGAGCAGGTGAATTTAAAACTCCAAAAGTATTTTTACCTTACATGGTTTTATCTCACAAAATTTTGCAGAAAATGTATCAGATATTGTTTTCAGTGACTGTCTTTTCCTGATTTTCCTCCTGGTTTTCATTCCTTCACAGGATCTTCAGCTGACTCTGAAAATCTAACAAGAATCTGTTCTCCTTCTATGCAGTGGTTTTCAAGTGTATGGTTTATGATATTTTTTAAATGAAGTTCAGTTAAGACCACTGAAAACAGGCTTTCTTATTAATCTATTACAAAGCGCCAAGAAGCAGTTTTAGTGATTTTAGAGTTCAGTTAGTTTAGACAAAAGGTTGGAAAATGATGCTCAACATCTTTGTTCCAAGTTGACAACATGGATTAAAATAATATACAGAAAACTCTTTCTCCAAAATGCAACAACTACTGTCTAACCTAATGTCTTCTCATGTGTGTCTACCCACCAAGCTGAGGCTGGAAATGTGAAAGAACATTCTTAATTATTTTTGTTCTATTAATTTTGCTATCACCGAGTAAGAGTTTTGCCCCTTTTCTCATTCAGAAGTGTAGCCTAGATGTTGCCAATAAAACAGCTATTTGACTGGGACTACTCTTCAGGCTATCATTAAATCCTTCAGGTAATACCTTACTCTAGAACTTCTAAAGGTACAATATTCCCCATCTAACCACAAAGCTAAAACTCTCTTTATGCTCCTGTCACCTCCTAACAATGTCATTTCTGGTGGCTTTGACAGATACAGTCTTGCTCTTCTCATATCCAACCAGAATTGCTGCTGAAAGAAATAATCCCCTTAGCTCATCCCTTTATCCATGTAATTCCTCACTTTGCATCTATCCAGTGTTTCCCATCTCTCTGCCTACTCTGAACACACTTAGCCCTCATTTTGAAATCCTTTATTCCTATCCTGTCTTGTTTTCACATAGCTTTTATATGTTTCTTCTTGCCTCTAACCTAGAATTCTGGCTTCCACTGCACTTTTTTTTTTAAGCAAATCCTGTTTGTTTTCCCGATGTGACACTGTTACTCTCAAATCCATCCAAGAGACCTACAGCAGGATAGCCACTGTAACTTTATGCTGCTGGTGTGCTGAGCCTACTCCTGTCATGCTTCTCCCATATTTACTATTTCTTCCTGTCTTGTCTTACATTTAAGTTGCAATTTCTTCAGCGCAAGTACCTTCCTCTTGCTCAGTGTTAGGTTAGTGGTTGGTACCACTGTCCCTAAAATTAAACATTTCTAAATGTTCAGATAACTATCCTTACCCATGCATCCCTCAGGGAATGCAGAAAAAATGCAGAGCCTATCCTCTCTCCTTCCACCCTTCCAGCTGAAAATGTTAACGTGGTGTCAGTCACGATAGATGGTGCATTTTGTGACACAAACAGTCTGCCATTAGGACAAACTCATTTCACTGAACCATCTGATGGTAATGACTTTCAGTGACAGACTGACCTAGGCTGGCTCAAGTTGGTGTGCTGGAGGTGAAAGGCTCCATATTCCATTACCAGGACTCTGAGCCGTCAAGTCTGCTCCATCCCACCCATACTTAATGTGTATTGATGGACTTGGTAGCATTTTTGTAACTACTGTCATCCATACAGATGTCTGCCATAATTTTGTTGTTATGGTAAATCAATACTACATTAAATGTTACCTTCAGATTACCCTTAATTGTTTCAAGTAGAGGGGATATTTTCATTATTTATACAACTATGCCATTAAATTATGCATTCCAGATTAAAAGAGTAAAATATTTGTTTACATTATTATTATTGCTCTGGCATCAACTTTTGGATTTCTGTGTAAAGAAATTAATCTATCGGAGGGTAAATGGGGACCGACAGGCACTAGCTCCTGTTGCCTCTGGGACATAATTATGCTTGCAAATACAAAACCAGAAAAATCATAAGCTTAACACAGTAGACACTCTTGAAAGCTTCATCTCAGCATGAAGCTATGTTTTAATTATTATTTTTGTCTGCATTGTTCAGATCTACAGTGCTCCAACTAGAATAAGTGCTTATCCTAGTTAATTCTTCATGAGACTTATGTCACCGGAAGATACATTTAATTTATTTCCTTTTGCTTTCCTTAAGCCGGCACTGACTAAGTGGTTATCTATAAACATTCCTCAAAGGTTTTACTACTTTATGGCCAGACCCAAAACCTGTTGTGTCAATTGGAAACTTCAAAAATCTTTGGAACAGGCCCTATTACAAGACAGAGGTAAGCTGTGATTTGTCTGGGGACATTGCAGAATAAGAAAAGGAAAAACATTTTTATTCTACAATATTAGCAGATTTCCTATAGGGTAGGCTATTCTGTTCTTATGAACTGAATTTGGACACTTTGACATCCCCCCACCTCAATGATAATATTAGAGATAGATACATATCCCGATCCCAACTGAAGATCGAAAACATTATATGATTTTTTTTCTGACATACTACTTCAAAATATTATTCATGCAGTTCTTACACCTGAACAACTGTCATCTGAAGATTTTCATATTAGGTATCAACTTAATAGTTGTCTATTATAGGATCAAAGAAAAAGCTCAGATACCAACAACGAATATGGGTTTTGTGATGACGAAATGAACTAAACAAATTCTCTGCCTCCCAATATTAGTGTGGTTATCCAGGAAACAAAACCACATTTACAATTTTATGAATTATTTGTAATAGAATGTATAAAATTATAGTATAATAAATATAACATATATAATTATATATATTCTATCTTCTCTTCTCTTCTCTTCTCTTCTCTTCTCTTCTCTTCTCTTCTCTTCTCTTCTCTTCTCTTCTCTTCTCTTCTCTTCTCTTCTCTTCTCTTCTCTTCTCTTCTCTTCTCTTCTCTTCTCTTCTATCCATATTCTCCATACTGTTCCAAATTAGT
The DNA here is from genome assembly GCA_013396655.1 of Campylorhamphus procurvoides. Taxonomy (NCBI): domain Eukaryota; kingdom Metazoa; phylum Chordata; class Aves; order Passeriformes; family Dendrocolaptidae; genus Campylorhamphus; species Campylorhamphus procurvoides. The sequence continues at coordinate 229,117 of WBMV01004992.1, forward strand.
AGGTTTATACAGTTCTCCTAATTTTCCCTCACAAATCTCCATTTTGTAAAAGTCGTATAGTATTCTATTGTCAGAACTTGAACTTAATTCTCTCCCATCCCATATGTGTGCCTTAAGTGAAGTATGCACTGTCCCCCTTTCTACACTACTGTTCCATTAGCTAATACAGAGTTGAACACATCAGTAGGATAAACAGCTGTTTGTCATATACCCAGTTATCCAACAGCAGAATTTTTAGGGCCCTATCCTAGCAAGGGTGGGGCTTGAAATCTAGTCGTTGCATCTAATGAAGTAGAAAGAGGGGAAGAAGTGCTCCAGCCTTTCCTTTCTCCAGTCTTTTCCCCTGGTCTCCAGGACCTGTGAACATGAAGGCTCATTTTTGCTAGTAAAGACTGAGACAAAGGCATCCTTCTGCACTTAAGCCTTTACCAAGCCTTTACCAGAGCATCTGTCTCACTGAGCAATGGGCCCACATTTTTCCTAGTCTTCCTTTTGTCACCTGAACATAGGTGCACATTAGTTTTACCCAGGCCTCTTAACACTGAGGTCATGGAACATGCCCATAATATTACTCCAACCTTGCAGAACAGTGTGTTGACATGCCAGATACCTGTTAGTAATCATTCCTCTTAGAGGGTGACTCGAGCTTCAGGAAGCTTGAACCATGCTTGGGAATAGCTTGGAAGAGGGCTGGCTCACATAAGCCAACACTGTGTTGGTGGCTTTGTAGCTATTTAGCAGCACAGGTGATCAAATTGCAAGTGCCCAGGATCAGCCTTTGGCAGAGTTCATTGTACTTCTGTGTCTGTATTACCAGTCAAAAGAGCAATACTGAAGTCACTGTATATGGTTATCTGAAAGGATTGGGTCAGTGCTTAGCACAGTTCAAAAAATCAAAACAGAATAATCAGACTTGCTTAGAAAGGAAGAGAGAACAGAACAAACCAGAAGTCCTTACTATACCACATCATGTATCTTGAATACTACATCTTGTCACCATGTCTCAGGAAAGACACATAAAAACATTATGGAGGTGCATAACAAGAATGATCAGATTTGGCTACTATAAAAGAAGATTAAACCAATGAACACTCTTCATCCTGGAAAAGAGATAACATGAGAAAGAGAAACAAAGTCATTGCTTGCAGAGAGTGTAAATAAGGAGCAATTGTTTGCTGCTTCCAAAACTAACAAGAAAACACCAAGTAAAAAAAAAAAACAAAAAATCAGGCAGCAGGATAAGAGCAGAGGTCTTTGCTGCACCGTGGACCTGCTTCCTTGCTTTGCCTTATATGGAATGGTCAGTGGACCCAGTTATCTCCCCAGCTCCACACATCATAATGGGAGCTCTGTGCTGACAGGTCCTGCTGGCAAGGCCGATTCCTGCCCTGCAGCCTCCTCCAGCTGCTGCCCAATGTGCCATATGAATGAGCCCTGACTTTTTTCCTTCCTGACAGTAATTTATAATTCAGCCAGAAATTCCATATTTTAGAGTATGGTAAAACTCTGTATGTGTATAGATTTGCATCTTGGGTGGATAAATATGACATTCACTTCTTTTTTTACAAAAGATTTTCTGTTACTTTAAGGTTACTGCCATGAGAGTAGCATTTATCTTATATTTAGTGATTAAGGCTAATATTTATCCTCACTTAATGTTTGTTTTATGTGGGCAATGTTAGGCTTTCATATAATCAATAAATTTTATGGACAGTTGACAAGATCATTCAATTAAATGATTAAATGATCCAGACTGAAGTAAGTATGGCTCCTGCAGTGGTTTATCTCACTCATCATGACAGGTTACATGTATTTCAGAGAAAGCTTAGTTTATCACAGACAAGTGTACAGTGGTGTCTACATTCCCCAGATTCATAGTTTACAGTGAAAAGAGAAAGTTAGATCATTTGATCTCACAGTCTGTATATCTTGTGCTATTAAAATTTACCAACTCACTGTTGTGCTGTGGTTTGCTGAACATGAGGACACGAGTCTGAACAAAATATCTTGTACACTCTGTGAAGGAGATGTGGAAATTCAGAGATGGAGAATCTGACATTTTTTTGCTGTCGTTTGTTCCTAGGATTAATCTTGTTTGTAATTAAGATCAAAAACCCAATAAATAACAGCCAAAGAAAGCTGTTCCTTCCAAAGAAAGCTTTCAGACATTGACTCTTTTGTCTTTATCTATCAGGGAAGTCTTCAGCATCTTCTCACTGTGAAGGTACTTATACACTGTAATCAGACCAGAGTATAATTCTCCTTTTAATAGAATAGAATAGAATAGAATAGAATAGAATAGAATAGAATAGAATAGAATTTGAGAAGTGTTACTGAGATTCTTACCACTAGGAATTTGCTTCAGCTCTCACATAATTTTTACAGCTGTCTGCTGCTGTTTCTTTAATTTATCAAAATGCTTTCCAAAATACAGATGATAGAAGACATAATTTATTCAAAAATTTACCCAGTCAGTGACAAATTCAGAATTGAAGCATGTCATTAACCCTGGACATTACTTTATAACATTGTTTTATATCCAACAACCAAGTATGCACTTTGTCAAAGCTTTGCTTTGGCAAACTGCCTTGAATCATTTGGAAGCAGTGACCTTAATAGTTTCAATTTTTCATTTTTTCAGAATAAAGCGTCTCACCTTTCTAAGTATCACTTGTAATTCTTTGTTTGGCTTCATATAAAAATGGTTTAATGCTCCCAGATTAAAAGCAGATCCTTGCCATTGTATTAATTCTATCTCCAATGTTGTTGTATGCCAGCCTTTTTGTTCTCATTTTTTATAAAAAATGAACTTTTGAGATGGAGCTTTAGCAAACATCTTAAAGCACATGTGCCCCACTGTCATTCCCTTCAAAACCTCATTAGAAGTGTATCTTCAATAATAGCTACTTTTTTGGTTCACCATCTATTTCTTAATATCTTTAATGTGTGCTCTATTGTTCTGTTATTAGAAAAGTCATGCTTCACCATTTCTTCCCACAAACACAAGTGGACTGCCAAAATTCTCTAGTAAGTTTAATAACAAATTCACAAGTAGAAAGCAGGTCTTTTAGTTTGACAGGCTTTGCCTAATTGATGGGATGCATTGTGGCTACAGACCACTGAAGTGTGGGACCAACCTCAACACTGTCCTCTGGACTGTGTTTGCTGCTCATCCTTTTCGGCTGTTAGGAGGGAAGACGGCAAGTGCACTGCAGCCATGTGGGCGCCAGCCCCCTTGCTGTGTGGCTGGCATGCTGTGCTTGGAAAGGCTTCCCATCCCAGCACCTTATCCCTTTGGTAATGATTGACACAAGACAGAAGGATCCTTCCTAGAAAGATCCTGGCATCACCTGTGAGGAAAAGCAGATGGAATTTTTGCACAGCCTGAATTCCAGAATAATGTGGATGCTTTCCCTGTCAGCACTTCAAACCACTAAAGTACAGACATAGCCCATGTTTCCTGGCTGGCCATGAGTCCAAAAACATATGGTAATTAGTTCCTTAATTCCCCTTCACTGCAACAGGGCTTTGTGAGTTTCATTCTACCCTGTGGAAACTATCTAAATGCTATTAGACCCAGAGTTTGGACAACTAATCTTGAGCTGATAATGGTAGATAGCATTTGTGGAGAGCATCCCTGTTCTCTGTGTTTTGCAGGGGTAAAATAAGACTAGAGCAGTAAGAACCTGGAACTTTTCAAACCTTACAAATAGTTGCCAAGCACTGTTCCAGTTAACTGAGACAATACGGAACCATACTTATGCAGCTTCATGCTGTAGTGTTTTATCCTAGCTACTTATACTAGGGCTCTTCTTGATGCTGCCTTGCTTTAATGGCTACGTGGATTTTATTTTTTTTTAATGACATTTGTATCAGAATTATTAGAATTATCTCAAACAAGCTAAAAGTACCTAAAAAGCATATACAGGATTAATACAAAGTGAGCCATCTTTTCAATATCTTTATTCCAATAAAACGTGTATTGAAATGAAGGGCAGCCAGATCTGACTGGAATTGCTTCAACACATTTTGTAAATACATTATGACTAATACTGATAATATTAATGATATGGAACTATGCGCCACATAAATATACAATGAGAAATATATTCTTTGCCTGAAAATATCTGAAAATGAGTTTTGTGTAACATTAATGAGCTACTTTGCGGCAACAAAATAGTGGACACAGTTTGAAAGGGCGGTCATTAGTTTCCAAGGAGCTGTTAAAAGATGTCAACACCAGTTTAGGATAAAGTATAAAAATACTACCCAGTTACATAATAAGAAGCTATTTCTTCAGCATCAGGTGTAAAAATAGTCTTGAGTAGCTTGATATGACTGGAATGTCCTTGGTTCAAGCCCAATCTGTATTTATAAATAAAAAGCTGTCTTCTCAAAAGATCAGGAATTAGGATTAACTTTCTACTGGCAAATCTTTTCCAGGGTAATTGAATTCTGTAGTGACAGAAAGAAAGTACATGCAAATAATTAATTAGCAATACTTCAGCATGGAGAATTAATACTTACCTTACATAATAAATCAAAAGGTAGTATAGCTGAAAACAGTCTTACTCCTAGTTATTAATATTTTTGCACATATTTTTCTTTCATACAGTGTCTAATCTCTTCATTTTTGATGAAAATATTACTCATTACAGAGTTATATGCAAAATCCCTTATCCTGCAAGCATTTATGTATATGCTTTATATTATGCAATCCAGTGCTAAGTTAAGAGAAGTTCTAGCTTCTAGGGACTTCAGTTCTCAAACACTTCCTTTAAAAATCAGCTTAAAATAAAAAAAAAACTTCTTCCTTCTTGACAGACTGAACATTTTCATGTTAGCAGAATAAATAATAAATTAATGTGGCAGGAGGTAGGATAAGTATGGAGACTGAAAGGCTGCATTTACAGCTCTAACGTGTTTTGAGAAAAATCTGATCAAAGGCATTTTATGAACAGAAATTTGCTATTTCCCTTTTGGGATAAATTGTCTTTACTGTGCTAAGAGGAGTACTACTGGGAGCAGAGAATCTTGTTTTGAAATCTGTTTTCCTGGAATGACTGCTTTACTTTAGCAGTTTCATAGCCGTTAGTCTTTTTCCAGCAATAATCATGCAAGTGATGTCATAAAAAGTAACTTTTATAACTTTTAATCACATATATTTCAAATCTTAAATAGGCTGTTCAGACAAAACACTGTTTAGAAGACCCTATTATACCATGCAGTAGTGTGTGATGAGGAGATGCTACATTTATTTTAGGAGAGAAAGAAATCTGTATTTCATTTGTTACACTGCTAACTTCACTTTAGGTAATTGCATTCAGCTTTATTATTGCCCAGAGCAATAACTGATTGTTAGTTATTGAAGTCTGAAATGATTTTTCTCATTTCCCAGGGGAATCTGGAGATTTACATGGTGCACAGCAGTAACTAATAGATATAATCTGGTCATAATGTAGCCCTATAATGTGTTTTTTACTTGTTGAGAACATGGATGTTGAACATTTTAACATTTCCTCAAGAAGTGTTGCAGATTTTACTCATGATATTTAAGCTTTAAGTGTGTACTACTCTTATTTTTACAATGGTTGAAATGCCAGCAATCATTAGAAGGTATATAAAACACTGGGGATCACACACCTGTACTTACCCAGCTGCACAGGAACTGAACAGATTTTATGCTCGATTTCTAAAATGTACACACAGGAGTTAAAAATAGCCTATGCTAAGTAAATTTCATCAACAATAGATACTCATGAGCTTGACTTGGAATATTGTATGAAGATAATTGCATTGGGAGAAAGAAAAGTTTTTATGGAGCAGAGCTTGCTTTTCTTGCTCTCCTCTGAATTGTTTGTATCTATTTCAATACCAGCGTATATGCAACCCTGAGTATTTTCAGTGGCTGTGTGCCTTGTTTTATGGATGTTCTGTGCCATTCTGTTGTCACAGGACATTGAGGGTGTGCAATCACAAGCAAAATGTCCCTGGATATATTCTGGAAGCAGCAGACATTTTAAAGATGGGATTAAGTTGCCTGAACACAGGCATCTAATGCATGCTGTGATGTGCTAAGAGCCTCCCCCCAGGACTGGCACATAAGGAACAGAACCTTGAGGATATTTTGCCTTCTGAAGCAGCCAAGTGAAATACCTTAGGGCACATCAGGTGTCTTGGGACACACCCTTGTAGTCAGAAAACTAGCCCTCTGAAAGTCTGCTGCATTTATTCAGTGCTCAGAACAAGGGACCCTAACCTAACTCTGACCCTCTTTAAGGCAGTAAAATACACCTCAAAAAACAAATGCTTCAAACTCAGCAGTTCTGTGGCATAGATGTCTGCCTTTGAAGCCACATTCAGAAATAGGGTCTTAGAGAAAGAAAGAAGACAGTTCTATTAACTTGGGTTCATTCTGGCTTACTCAGTTAAAATGTTCCATTTTGAGGTTACAGTAAAATGAACTGGTAATGTTAGATAAACAAACCGACAATATGAAGTAAAGCGATCTTAACCTAATAATATATAATGGTAATGCAAGTATGTTATGCATTCTACTCAAGATAATACTAGATAAAATACCAACTGCTGATTGTATAATAGTGGTAAACATGTTTTATTAAAGTAGGTTTTCCTTTCCATCCAATATGAATGTTTTATGAAGGTTTCTAAGTATTCCTCATGGAAACATTAAGGAATCTGTTCTTCTCTTAGTCCCCAGGGGATTTGTGACTGTTATTCACATTAAACTTAATGAGAATTACTGACATTTATACCTGGTGCATCAAGAGGCATCCAGGCTCTTGATCCTTAGCATCTTCATCACCTCTTCCCAAGTTGCTGCTGCTTCCACTCCAAGTGCTCATTTCCTCATACAAAAACATTCCTGCTAAAGTGGGAGCAACTTCTTCAGTGTGAAAGATTGCTTGAGGAAAATGCCCCTCCTTGGCTAATCATGGTGTGTTGCTTCTGTGCTAGAGGCAGACCCTAAGCTAAGATCTGGATGCCATTTTAAGGTTTTATTTGTATCGATATTGAACGGGAAGGGAATCAGAGCCATTCCTGTGCTCTGGATTCAGCTCCAGACTGTTTATCATCAGGGTGAAGATGATAAGCAAGAGAAGGAAAAAAGGAGTAAAGTGAGGACTGCAGGAGAAAGGGAAGGGGAGAGAGAAAGGAAAGTGTCGACAGGTCTGTGCTCTGATAAAAACAAAATATACAATTAAGGGTTCAAAGCCATTTCTTCTCAAAGAGCAATCAGCAAGAGCAAAATAAATTAAATACAAGCAATGCCATCCTCCCTTGAAACTCCAGCCTTTACTATTCTCACTTTCTCTCAAAGCCCTGAGCAAACAGCCAGACCTGTGTCCTGGAGTTGAGATCCTTTAAAGCCTGCCATCGTTTTTCTACGTGAGATGCTGAACTGACAGTACCTTCTCTGTCTCAAAGCACAATCCAGAAGGAATGTGCTTCATTTATTCAACTCTTCCAATGCTAGCCTAGATTCACTGCCTCATCTGTGTCTGCACAAACTATAAATAAAATCACCTGAAGCAAAAAGACTAGGTTCCAGTGGGTAATCTTACATATTACGCTGTGATGGATCACTGCCGATAACATGTACTAAAAATGTCACATTTCACACTAAAGCCATACATCAGGTGACTCCTGCACTGGACCATCAGCCAAGGCCACATATATAATCACTAACAGATTATGACTTGAAATTTTTTATAAGGTTTTTAATAAAAATTAAAATGACTCAGTCTCTCCAAATTTTGTAGTGGTGTTCATTTTCCTGTATCTTCATTCTGATCTCCTGTGCCTCCAGTTGTGTTACATTCTCTGCTAATTCTTTTTCCCCTCCCCAGTCTCCTCCATGAAACTCTTTTGCTCCATTTTGTTCCTGCACTTGCATAGTATAGAGAGGTCCTGTATTACAGAACCTTTTCAGCTGTTTTAGCTGGCTGTCATTGCCATACTTCTGCCCTTGCTATAATCCCAACTCTCACACATTGTCCCTTTTAAATTATCTCGGGGAGTAGTGGAGTGGGGGGAGCATGGTGTGGTTGGATTGTAGGATTTTTCCTGCTAAATAAAATGCCCTACAGAACTAGAAGATAAGCTTCTGAGGACTTGTCATTCAATGCTTGCATCATGACTTTCTTTAATTGTCCTCCTGATTTCTGCTATAGCCGCATATATGTACTCCTGCCTAGTTCAGAACAGCAGGTCTCAGTCTTTAATATCAGAGTCCTCTTTTCTATAGTGATTATAAATCCACTACTCCATTAGTGTTTGTCATAGCTCTCTGCACACCAATATTAGGTTCTTTTCTGATGAGACCACTTCTGCAAGATTCATCAGCCATGTTCCAGAAGAATTAGGTGAATCTGGAACAGACAAGGAAAAGCTTTGGATTCTTAGGTAAATAAGACATATTTGTATGGCAGTGGAACAGAAGATCTGGAGCTTAGTGGGATATATGTCAAGGAAATGGGAATGCCTAGTAGAAAAACATTTAAGCTAGAGGATAATGCTATTCAAATAGCAAAAAGTATGGTAATGTGTTTATGGAAGTGTAATACAATGATAAAATTCACTATAGATGACTTTTATTTGATTATTAAGAAGATTCTAATCATTTGAGAGCGGAAGGACTGGAGTAGCTTTCAACGGAAGCATTTGTAGCAATAAATTTTACCCTTTTTAAGACAGATGTTAAGGAAAGGGCCTGGTACGGTGTTTGTGACAGTCAGGGTGTAGACTTAGTGATACAGGGGTTTGTACTCTTCCTTGCTTTTTTCGCTGATAGTGAAAACATATCTGGGAATGCTACATCCCTTTCTTGGGTGCTGTATAAACTGTCACCTCTGCTATATTGCTTTATGGTGCTGCCTTCCAGTTTATTCAAAGTGCTGCTAACATTTCCTCCTCTGAACACATCTATCTGATAAGATCAAAGTCATATTTTTGTATTTCAAAGTCTTTAGAAAAGCAGACTTAATTTAGTGGTCTTTGTTAACTTCATTACTAAATTAAGTAGGAATCAAAATGCATGATCCTTGCTAATATCTTGAAGAACTGACACTAACTTTGTAAAACTAATTTTCTAGAAACCCCAACACACTGTTAGATAACTATGTCAATATTGTCCATATCCTCTTTGGCTTGCAACCAAGTTCCTGTTTTGAACAGATTAACTCAGCAAGTAAACAGGGTACACATTAACCATATTCACTGTCAGGTGAATAACTTATTAATTATATATCCCCAAGTTAGATTGCATGATCAATAAAGAAACAAAGACTTATTAAAATCAGCTTTTAAAATTAACCATTTCAGTACTTACTGCTATTTGATATTCTCAGACTGTGTGTTAGAATTATGAGCAATTATTGGCTCCTGCATTTCCAGAAGATACTTTATTAGAAAAAATATTTTCTTTCAGAGGCAATGGAAGTTTCCACCATTGTGCTGTCCATCAAAGGATGACAAGCAGTTCATCAGCTGCTAATCTTGCTTGTGCAACTACAAGGGAAAAGGTCCTTCTCCTGAATTGAGTTTACAGTTTTTTAATGATACTAGTAATTTTTGTTGATGTTTTAATTTCTCAGAAACTGTTTTAATCTCCTCACATCCCTTGCCCACCCCTTTCTTCTTACTAACATTTTGAATGAGAGAAAATAAATATTCGAAAGTTTAGTTGTTCATCTCTTAGGGCAAAAAATTTTTGAAGAAAAACTTTTCTTCGACCTGTGTCTGTAGCTCTTCACGGTTTGCACTGAAATATCACTCTGTGTTTCCTGATGTATTCCATAAGGACAACCTGCAGTCAAGTCAAGGCCATTATGAGGGCAGACATAAAAATTTCCTTAGACCCTGAGACACAAATTCTAACACCCTCTCGGGTACAAAGCCTTTGATATGATCTTCCTTTGAACTTCTCCAGATTACTAGCTATTTTGACGATGATGGCAGGGAAGCCACTGCAGTATTCTGGTATATCTGGCTTACAGATTGGTAAGCTTTATTAGTTGATGCCGCAGGGTCTCTTTGATTTTTGATTCTTTTAATTTTATAGATATTAGAAATTATTGTAGATCTAATGTATTAGTAATATAATTTTAGTAGCTGAATGTTTATACACCCTGACCCCTATCCTATCAACCCCTAGAATTCCTTAAAGTTGTTTAGTCTGTATTTCAAGGTAGAATTGCAGAAAAACACCATGAAGCCTGAACCACAAGATAAAGACAGGGACAGAAGGACCTCCAAATTTGAAGCTTTGGAAGGCCTCCAAGGACCTGACGTGCTGTGAAGAAGACAATAAAGATGAAGAGAGGGTCCTGAGACCCCAGACCCAATTCCTGAGGGGGCGTGGAGAGGGTGATATGGGGGCAGGACTGGGGGACATAGCAAAATGGGATTGGATGGACACTATTATAAAAACCTGTAACTTAATTGTAGGAGAGAGAATTCTCATGTGAATGTATTCCTGTGAGCCAGTATTTGGCTCATTAAAACTTTACTTATTTATCTTATCTCCTTACTGACTGCCTGGAATTTTTACTGCGCTCCTCTAAGGCATCAAGTAATTAGTGACATATTTGGCAAGGTGAGAGCCATCACCATGGAATGCAAGTGCTCTCAGGGAGGAACCATCACTGGATACATGGGGTAGATATTCTGAATCATAACACCCAACTGTACATGAACTATTACACAGTCTTCCTCCCATATTTTAAATCTTAGGCTGCACTGTTTGTTTACAGCATAAGATCGCAGGTCTTATGACTGTATAATTTTTAATTGACCAATTTACAAATAAAGCTGAACTACACAAAAATATTGGTTTTGCAAGCTTTCAGGGATTATTAAATGACCTTGTCAACTCCTGGAGGATAACAAAAACCAATGTTTTGCAGTTAAAGTGAGATATTTTTTTTCCCTGCTGAAAATTGCCTGTTGTTTTTATTATTGTAAGAACTGGTCCACTGAACTTAGCACAGCCTCTGAGGTCTCAGTGAGAATCCTATGATTAATGAGGTAGCCATTAATGTCAGTAGATTGAACAACTGAAATCTGATTATATTAAAGTGCTTCCCAAACATTAGGGTCACATTAACAGTTTATTGAAACAAGCTGATAAAATTTAAAATGGTCATCTAATTCCCTAGGGTCCCTAATTGTTGCATGATAAATCACTCTGTAGAGAAATCTATTACAATGTTCCAAATGTGAAAGTGTAATTTACTGTACCATTAGTGGGGTGTTTGAAGCACATCAGTTCTTTCATGGGGGAGTTTCGCCGGAATAAGGCAAAATTCTGTATTTGGAGTGGGTTTTTTCTCTTAAATCAAGTTAATGCTCATGCCTTGAGCTGCCTAAATTATGTAAGAAAAATTAGACATCTTACAGAAACAAATCGTCTGACAGTGACTTGCAATTCTATTACTAAAAGTACAACATGAATGAGCACTCATTGATGTTTATGTTATTACTCTGCTTACAAGCACATTTTTGCAGAGATTTAAAAGTTTCATGATTCATTTATGGTGGCTTCTTAAAAGGAAAGAGTCAGCCAAAAATGCACACGTTTCTAGTTTCAGAACCTCAGGTGCTGAAACAAATCTTTACACAGAGGACCTGAGTTATTCAAACCAATATCTGCAGAATCAGGGTCAGTCTTCACGGTATTTTCTCCTTTCAGTGTCAAAAATTCCCACACGCTCACCTATATTCACATCTTTCTTTTCCTCAGTTTATTCATTATGTAATTTTATTACTCTATCTGTGCTTATGTAGAATTTGAACTTCTGAGATTACTATATTTCATTGTGTGCATGTAAATAATGTGGTTCCAATCCTTAATAGTTAATAACATTTATTTCTATGTTTGGGAGCAAAGCTGCTCATTATTGTTGTGTTTGAATCTTTCCCAGATTCATAGAAAAATAAAAAATGCATTACAAGCAGAAAGGTCTGTGACAATCACAACTGACACAGATGGATAAGCAGATATCCCTTTGTCTCAAAACTAGGCATCAGGCAGAATGATGCTTAGACATTCTAGAGACTGAGATAGAGCCCACTATGAGTTGCAGTTTTTGAAGAACTGGAGACCCACTGGTGTCTTAAGCACCCCAATTTTCTTCTGTCATAGTAGAGTAGAAATTATACATGGTGAGGGTCAGCTGTTCTGTGATAGAGAGGCAACAAGTAGCTGAATGATGGGCATCTCAGTGTGCACTAATTCAGTCTCTAGTTTGCTGGCAACCCCAGTCAAGCAGTCACAATGGCCATGCCCTTAACTTCCAGCGAGAATGAAAAGTAGATTTATTTCTCACCAAAACTATTCTTAGAGGAGGGAAAATATCTTGCTTTCATCCCTTTCGTGAACAGAGGGCTAAACTATTGTAAAAATGAGTGATTGAATGGGATAAAATCATAGAATCAGAGAATGGTTTGAGTTGGAAGAGTCCTTAAAGATCATCTAGTTCCAAGCTCCCTGCCATGAACAGGGACACCTTTCACTAGACAAGGATATTCAAGGAGGCACTGGGACAGGCTGCTCAGAGCAGTTGTGGATGCTCCATCCCTTAAAGTGTTTAAGGCCAGGTTGGACCACCCTCACAGTAAGAAATTTTTTTTCTAATATCTAATATAAATCTACTTCTTTCATTTTGAAGCCATTCCCCTTTGTCCTGTTACTACATGCCCTCTCTCCATCTTTCTTCTAGGCTTCCTTCAGGTACTGGAAAGCTGCAATTAGATCATCCCTAGGCCTTCTCTTTTCCAGGCTGAACAAACCCAATTCTCTCAGCCTTTCCTCATAGGAGAGGTGCTCCATCCCTCTAATCAGTTTGGTGGCCGGTTCCTCTGGACCAACAGATTGATGTCCTTTCTGTGCTGGGGACTGCAGAGCTGGATGCAGTACTCAAGATGGAGTATCATGAGTGCAGAGCAGAGGGGCAGAATTATCTCCTTTGACCTGCTGGCCACGCTGCTTTTGATGTAAATACTGGCGTTTATACTTAGAATCCTACCAATAAGTACCTGGATTTTTTTTAAGTGTGTCCTTGTATCTGTGACAAAATTTTATTAACACTACATATGAAGAGGAAATTTGTACGTGTTCCACATTCAAAAAAGCGATTGCAGGATGTGAAGTTATTAGTACTGCTTGCAGCTTGGTAGCATCTGGGAGTCTCAGCTGCACAGCAGAGTTCAGTGTACAAGGAGAGGCACAAGCACAGGACAGAAAGACATGTTTCAGAGGATGAAAGAATATATGGCAGATGGATGTAAGGAAGTTAAATGGAACACTAAAACAAGCTGCAGTCTTAGCATTGTTTGCTGTAGGTTTCACAAAAATAAAAGTAGAATTCTAGGCTGGCTGTCCAGAGAATAATAAGGTGCAGCTTTGTGAAAATTTGCTGTTCCCACAGAAAACACATCTGGAAGAGGAATTAATGCCACCGCGTCTGTTTTATGCAGTGCCTCAGTGGTCGGAATAGCCTCGTGGGAGATTCAAGTGCAATTTACCAGACTTAGTGGTGTGGAAGTCAGATTGAAGAGGATGCAGAAAAATTTTTGAACTTTAGATTTTTGAATGGAAGACACAAGAAAGAAATAGGGTGACAGTTGAAGAGTAGTCTTTTTTAAAATGGGAAAAATATCTGTGTTTATAGTGAGATCAAGGAGGAAGGTGAGATTAACCAAAAGCAGAGAGTAAGCGTGACTCTCGAGTCAACCAGAAGAATTAAAAAAAAAGACATATTTAAACCATGGAACTCATCACTACAAGACTATGAAGATTAAAAAGTGGTGCATTTTTGTTTGTGGAAGAGTTTTTCCAGAAGAGATTAGACTTTTATGTAAGATCAGTTCAGTGATACCTATTAAACATGATTGACTCAGTGGAACCTTCAGCTTAAGTTACAAGGCAATGGTGGGTTTAATTTTTTTCCTTATCACCTGCTTATTACTTTGCTTTCAGAAAGAAGTCCCGTGCAAAAAGAGTCACTAAAGATGATGAACATACCAGTCTTTCTATGAAGCTGATGAAAATAGCAGGCTTTCAAGGGCCCTTCTGAAGCCTCTGGAATGTGTCTGCCTGTTCTTTCTGAGAGACTGTAGTGTGCCAAGACTTTGAGCTGAGTTTGACAGGACAAAGCACAGTTCCTCTTTGACCTTTCAGATCTTCCCATGGCCTGATGGATCTCAGGCATCCAGCTGCCTTTCCCCAGTCACTAAGCTCAGGACTGAAACTGTATGAGATTCAGATCACTTGATTAGATCTACTTTGTCTTCACTGAGCTGTGCAGATCCTTGTTGTCATCCCAATTCACTTTTGGCCTTCCTGTTAACTTTGTGCTTTTCATTTGATCAGTCATCTTACCCCACTGCAAAATGGGGAAGGGGAAGAAAGAAGAAGGCACCAAATTTTGGGGTTTGAAATACAGAATCACATAATCAACTATGTTGGAAAATATCTTTAAGATCATCATACTTATTAGAATAATGTACTGCTTTGGGGTTTTGGGTTTGGGGTGTGTGTGTTTGTTTGTTTACTTGTGTTTTATTTTGTTTTGTTGAGATTAAGAAATAGGATGAAAAACTGAAAGAAAATGTTTAGAGATGTGATTTTCTTCACCCAAGGAAGGAGAAAATAAAGGCAAGCCAAGAAAAGAAGACAAATAGAGGGATATGGATCAGACTTCTGGGTCAAGTTCAGCTGTGACTGAAGTTGTTCCACTGTAGTTCTCATTCAGATCAGAATTTATTATTCACTTTGAAAAGTCCAATATAGTTCAAATGAGCTTGGAGAATTAGTACCTGTAAAATGTAGACAGATATGTAATGGGGGCTGGTCTACATGGCAGGGCTCCTGTCAGGAAGAAACTTCTGCTTTTTACGTCTAACCCTTGTACGTTGCTTCTCTCTGTGTTCTCAAGTCTGATACATGGGATGAAGGATTTAAGAAAGAAGTAGTGCAGCACAACATGTGAAAATTGTCTGGTGCCATAACCATACCACCATCAAGAGAAGGGAAGAAAGAAGGGAGAAGGTTAAAATCTCCATTGAGTGTGTCAATGTAGTGAAGAGGAAGGCTTTTTTGGGGTGTAAATCTGCCTTATGACTATACACGGAGCAATGCAATATGCATTTGGACACACTATCACACTTGAAGTTTCCCTTTTAATTGGAAGCAGTTGAAGACACATAGTGACAAAATCTGCGTGGTCCACCTACAGTGTTGTTGCAGGATCCTCCACCAGTTTGTCCTCTGTGCACACAGATGGTGTGTACCTGGGACTGGTACCATGTCCAGACCTCTCCACTATTGGACCTGTAATGTGGACTTACAGTACTGGAGCCACTCAAGGCCCTGGCAAATCAAACCTCAGTCCTTCCTACTCTGTGCTGTACTGGTGTATGGTAATCACAGACGCACAAAATTGGTAAGGTTGGAAGGGACCACAGTGGTCATCTGGTCCAACCTCCCTGCTCAAGCAGGGTGTGCCTAGAGCACATGGCACAGGATTGTATCCAGATGGTTCCTGAATAACTCCAGTAAGGGAGACTCCACAACCTCTCTGGGCAATCTGTTCCAGTGTGCAGTCACCCACACAGTAAAGAAGTTCTTCCTCATATTCAAGTGGAGCTTTCTGTGCATCAGTTTCTGCCCATTTCCTCTTGTCCTATTGCTTGGCACCACTGAGAAGAGCTTGGTACCATTCTCTTGACACCCTTCCTTCAAATCCTTATATATATTGATGAGGTCCCCTCTCAGTTGTCTCTTCCCAAGGCTGAACAGGCCCAGTCCCCTCTCTTTTGTGTCTTTGTAAATTGGTCGGAACACAACATAGAGGGACAGAAAAAACACATCAGTGAAATACAGTGGTAGCATGGCTGAGCCCAAGTGATCACTGATGGAAGTGATAGTGCTCAGCCCTCTGGAGGGCAAGTTCCAACCATCATCTCTGACCAATTTTTTCTCCTATGTAGAATGAATAAAAAGTGGGAAGAGAGCTGAGGAGCTGCCTCATCTAGTGCAAACTTAGGGTTTCATTACACTAGGTTGTCATGCTGGTTACCTAAAAAGGTCTGCCTCTCAGGCCAAAGGGATACTGCTGGGATTTGCATTATACTCACTGCTTTACTGGGCATGCTGAAGAATTGGCAATAAATACATAAATGAATAAATAAATAAGAGAATAGACTAATAACAAACTAATAAATTAGCAGACTGTTTCCATTACAGTGACTGATTTCCTAGACTATGTGATTTTAATTCACTGCACAGCTATTAGTTTGGGAGGTACAAATCTGTCTATCACTCACATGCTTTCTCCCCCCTTTTTTATTCTTTAGGAGTTGGCTGACTTTGAATTGAAGACTGCAGAGTCACAGTGGCTGTGGATGTTCCCCCCCAGAGTTTTTTTAATACATTACTTTATTGAGGAAAGGTTCTTGAGATGTAACTTGATTGTCAATTTTTCTCTAATTATTATTATTACTTCAACCTATGAATGATATCTATGAATTTCTGTGGATCTACGAAAACTGTGGATTTCTAGGTTTTGGCATTAGAAACGTGAATATTTCCTAATGTGCAGTTCAACTCCTCTGAAGCTTCTGAAGGGTTGCATGCTGATTTGGAAGAACTGCTTGCACACAACACATTGCAAATTGGTCCTTTGAATTGTTGGCAGTAAAGTTTTTTTTGTGATACCCTTTGTGTGAAATTGCCTTCCTGGTTTTGGTAAGACTCAGCTGAAGTCAATAGAACTACTGCAGAGATGAATTTGGACCTTTGTATTTTGTTTACTCTAAAAAAGAATATATTGCCCTAATGGCATAAGAAAACATACATAGTATTTATCTGAAAGCTCTCAAAAGCTTTTTCATAAATAGATGTTGTATTTTTGTTCATGTAAATGTGTATTTGTATTTTTACAAAAAACCTACTTATTAGTAGCACAGTTAAATAAATGTTTTGGATGTGTAGTAGGAGTTTCTTAGCTCAAACATGATTTACCTTATCAGCTACAATGGCTACCAGGATAAATGCTTATTTTTCTGTAACTAAAAATGCATGTTATTAATATTTTTATAACAGTTTACATTTATATAGAGCCTTTCATCCCAAATACCATAGAGTATTATGTATGTGAATAATCCCATTGAACTGGTGTGAATAGTCCATTGAAACCAATGGGAATATTGATGTAAGCAAGGTTATTCACACAAATTAGAGCTATAGCGTCTGACCCTCATTATATATTTTTTCTGCACAAAATTGTCACTTGCCATACATTAGTTTTAAATAAATTAATTGGAGAGAAGATTAAGTTGCAAATGTTACTTTTTTCAATATATTTTCAGAAATTTGCATTTATGAATAAGGTTAGGAGGCCAAATAATTTAATCTCTCTCTTGTATATTACCATAATAGTTTAGTGCTGATTTAAAATGAAGATGTCTCTTGCTAATGGCTGATCCCAAAGCAATTTACTACAAATAAGGGGCTTAATCCTAGAAATATTTACTTCAAGAAGAAGGTTTTAATCATGTTAAGAATCTTATTTTATTCAGTGGGATTGCTCATATGAGGATCAATATTAAGACCAGATAAATCAGTGGCTAATGTAATTGATTGCTCTTTAGTCCATATTAAGCATACTGTACACTGAAATAGCAACTTGAGGAATCGTATTTGGGTGGCAAGCACTTTTCAGTTCTATTTTTCATTTCTATATGTTAGAGATGCTCATGAAGCAAACTTTTCATAAGATTTGGGTTATGCTACTTTTTTCTTAACCAGCCCTAATGAAGCAACATACCAGCAGTAAAATTCCTTGAGGAAATAATACAGTTTGACACTATTCTGGTGAAAGGATTCTGCTCTACGTTGTTCATTCCTCCCTTCTCAGCCCACCCTGACCTGTGTCTACCAAAGCTGTTGGGGAGCCATACATTGAACCTGTCAAGGACCAATCTTGCTGAAAATTAATCAACTATTTTTTTGGTCAGTTTAGCTTTAACCCCTGCTATTTGTCCAACAGAAGTCCATGACTGTATAAATAGCTGTGCCAGCACCAGGGAGAGAGTGATCCTCCTCTTAAACTGTAAAATGAGGGAACCACTTCCTTCAAAATTGCCCATGAAACTGCAGCATTAGTGTGCAAGGGCAGAGGTCACCAGGGACCTAATCACTTGAAAGGCTTCACACTCTGTGAGAGCTGGTTTTCCTTCAGGCACAAGCAGAATGAGGTGTCTTGGAAAGGTATAGTATTCATAAGAAAATGGCAACTTAAGGGTTGTGTGGGCTCTTGAGAGGCTCTTATGACCCCTTTGTACATAGGGCAGTCAGGAATAAAATTTAAGAAACTGTCTGGTAAAGTGGAAAGATCAAAAAAGAGATGCAGCATGGTTCTCGAACCTTGGCACAGTTCTGATATCAGGGAGGCTACAGGAGTGGCTTCTGTGAGAAGCTTTCCTCACATCCAACAGAGACAATGCAAGAGAGACCCACCAGGGGCCAGGACCCAGCTCATCAGCAATAGTGGTGGCACTTCTGCAATAATGTACTTAAGAAGGGAAAAAAGTTGCTGCACAATTGCATCCAGAGAGAGAGAGAGTGAGAATATGTGAGAATAACAGCTCCACAGACACAAAGGTCAGTGAGGGAGAAGAGGGAGATGGTGCTCCAGGCACTAGAGCAGAGATTTCCATGCAGCCCATGGTGAAGCCCCTACTGAGTCAGCTGTGTCCCTAAACCCATGAAGGTCCACAGTAGAGCAGATATCCACCTGCAGCCCCTGGAGGACCCCATGCCAGAGCAGGTGGATACCTGAAGGAGACTGTGGCCCTGTGGGAAGCCTGTGCTGAAGCAGGCTTCTGGCAGGACTTGTGGACTTAGGAGAGGAGCCTGCATGGAGCAAGTTTGCTGGTAGGACTTGTGACCTGGTTGGGGACCCACACTGGAGCAGCCTGGTCCTGAAGGATTGCACTTCATGGAAGGGACCCACTGAGCAGTTTGTGAAGGACTGAAGCCTGTGAGAAGGATTCACATTGGAGAAGTTTCTGGAGGACCATCTTCCATGGGACCATCTTCTACGCTGGAGCAAGCACCAAAGAGTTCTCTCCCTGAGGAGGAAGGAGCAACAGAGACAACCTGGATGAACTGAATGAAATCACCATTCCCTTTCCCCCTGCACTGTCAAGGGGGAGGATGAAGGGAAAATTGAGGGGGAAGTTGAGCCCAGGGAGGCGTGGAGGGAAGATATTTATAAGATGTGGTTTTATTTCTCATTATCCTACTCTGATTTGGGCGGTAATAAATTCATCTAACTTCCCCAAGTCAATTCTGTTTTGCCTGTGACAGCAATGGGCAAATGATCTCTCCCTGCCCTTACTGCAATCCACGAGCCTTTTGTTCTACTTTTTCTCCCCTGCCCAACTGAGGAGCAGAGTGAGGGAGCAACTTTGGTGTGCAGCTGTCATTCAGCCAGAGGCAACCCACCACAACAGCACAATGGTTGAAAGAGTCACTGGGGATGCAAAGCTCCCTTCAGATCCCCATACTGCTTGTTTTGGAGCATTGACCCTATTTTTTTGAGTATTATATGAGGTGCTTGCACACTGGCTTAGGAAGACAGACATTTCCTTTTCCTTATTTGCCTTTACAGTGCAGTGCAAAGCACAAGACCTCCACCAGAGACATTAGAGGAGACCTACTCCAGAGGAGAGCACACGCCAGCAGATGTGGGGCTCCTTTGTGGATGTGTGAGAGAATTGTGCTTACATTCTTGCTCTACAGGGAGTGATGATGAGAAAAAAGAGGAGAACCCCATTCACCCATCAGTTTGGTAAAACCAAGCATATAGAATCACAGAATTATAGAATGGCTTGTGTTGGAAGGGACCTTAAGGGTCATGTTCTCTGTGGTGCCCAGTGACAGGACCCAAGGGAATGGCCTGAAATTGTGTCAGGAGAAGTTTAGGTTAGATATTAGAAAAAGATTCTTCCCCCAGAGGGAAGAGACTCACAGGGAAGTAGTCACAGTAGCAAGCCTGACAGAGCTCAAGAACTCTTGAACTCTCAGGCACGTGATGTGACTCTTGGGGATGGTCCTGTACAGGGCTAAGTGTTGGATTTGATAATCCTTATGAGTCCCTTCAAACTCGGCATATTCTTTTCCTCTGTGATTCTGTGGTCTTGTTCCAACCTGCCCCACCCTGCTTCCCACCATGGACACAGACACCTTCCACTAGATCAGGTTGCTCAGGGCCCCATCCAACCTGGCCTTGAACACTTCCAGGGGTGGGGCATCCACAACTTCTCTGGGCAACCTGTTCCAGTGCCTCACCGCCCTCACAGTAAAGAATTTCTTTCTAATATCTAATCTAAATCTACCCTCTTTCAGTTTAAAACCATTACCCCTTGTTCTATCACTACATGCTCTTGTCCCTCTCCCTCCTTCTTGTAAGCCCCCTTTAGGTACTGTGGGCACTTGGGGATTAAGTTGCTTTTGAGGATCTCCATTTTTCCTGCTGTTGAAGTTAAGTATTTCAAGTGTCTGAGCCCAAGTCCTTTAGCAGATTAGCCCTAAATAGAGAAAGTGTAATTTGTTTAATATATAAATACATATATATAAAATATTCTATGCAAAGCTTTCTGGTGCCTTGGCCTAGAGACTGTATTAACTCCCAGTAAGGAAAGGTCACAGCCATAGGATGCATATGAGGACAAAAATTTACTTTTCAGTTTTGTATTCATCATATGGTGTTGTTCATTAGTTCTGAATGTCACATGGCCAAAAGAGTCTTATTCTGTCTCAAAAAGCTAAGATCTCCCCAAGGTCATTTAAGAAACTTTGAAGGTGTCATATGAAATCATGACAAAGAATTTTTCAGCAAAGTTTTTAAGAAAGCATATTTAATACTTTGTTTTCTTAAGTTTATATTCAAAATACTTCAGATTTTCTATACCTTTAATACTAATCTCATACTTAAAATAAATCACAATGTGTACTTCCTGTGATCTTTTCAGAATGCAATAAAACAGATTGTTTTTAATGGCTGTTCCAGCAATGAAAAATATCTGTGTTAGGTGGAAACAACAAATTGATGCTTTTTCAATTCCTTTTAATGGCATGAGGATCTTTGCAACATGCTGTGAAAAATATTCTCTTAATGATAGGCCTGTGGCACAACTTAAGGAGTCATCAAGAAATAAATGCTCTGCTGTCTGGCTGGCAGCTTGGTGTCCCTTAATTGAAGTATTATAAGATTCTGTGCAGAGTAAAGCCTCCAGGGTTTTGTAGCTAAATGGCACGGACACCTCTGATGAGACATGCAGATGAAGATGTGTCAATACAATCTTCACCAATTTGCTGTAATAGCAGAGACTGATTAATTTTATAACCATGGGTGCTTCTATTAGCTAACCTAAGGAATGATTTAGACTTTATTAAGCGACTTATTTCTATCTGTTTCGAGAGATTTCTGCAGCATAGTTTATCTCCTGCTAGACAGCAACACTTTCTCTAATAAGGATTCTAAATTTATTATTTAAGGAGGGATCATGAGCATAACTCAGTTATGTGCAGCTTAGAGGGGACAAATCTTTGTGACTTGGCAAGTCAACTGTACTTAGGTTTGTTTCTCAAAAAATAAAGTGGTTTGATATCCTATGCAACTGAAATGGCAGTTCTTATATACATTTTTAATGTACAAAAAAAGGAAATTGAAGCAGCTGAATCAAAAGTATGTGGGTCTATATTTTTTATCTTTTGTTTTTGTAGACTATAAAACTATTTTAATATTGGACATCTAGCATGATTTGGTTACCCATAATCAACCAACACTTTATATTTTAGGGCTTTCTTCAATAAAATATGAATTACCACATGGACAATGCATTTCATGATTGCTTTGCACGGTGCTGGCTCTGCAATCATGCTGCACTTTCTCCCAGGAATAAGGAAACCAAAATGACTCTTGCACATTCTGGACACAGCAGACAGTTAGGAAAATGATATTTCTTAACTGGATGGAAAAAAATGAACTGATCACCATCATCAGTTTCCTTACCCACTCATCAGGAAAACTGATGGCCATGTTTTTTCCATTGCAGATACCATGGGAAAAACTTCCACTGAGGAAACTGTATGGTCCTGAATTGTACCCTACTGCTGCCTCCTGACACAGGACTATGTCCTTATTGCCAAAGGAGAATGTTTTTCAGTGAGTGGGGACAAGCTTTTAAGATTCCTTTTTAGGAGTGTGAAAGTCTTACTTCCCAATCTTACTGGAGACATAGTGACCTTTTCCTTTTTATTTTTCTGTTGCCTTTGAGTTGTTCTCCAACTAGCCAGCCTTGTACAAACTAATAAAGAATATACTGTTCACAGATGTCAGGTTCACACATCACAAACTATAGCCATCACCATGGATATGGAATAAATCACTTCCAGAACATAGATCAAAGTTCCACTCATACTCTAATGGCAGAGAAGGCAGTTACTCTTTGTTCATCCTGGTCCAAGGATCTGGACACAATTTAGTTCAATCTCATGCTTGTTTATTTACAATCTACTTCTGGGATGGACACTTACTACATGAACTCATCTGTTACAAGGTAGGAGAGCTGCACATGCAGTCTGAGGTTTATATTTTGCCCCCACCAGGAGAAATGTGAATGTGAGAGGGTGTTTCTTTGGAAAAGGACTTTTTTCTCCCTTCTCCTATCCTCTACTGCTCTTTGATCTTGATTTTTTTTTTTTTGGGGTGGAGGTGTGAATGTGTGGGTCATCGTTTTTATATATTCCTTACTCAATTGTGGCTGAATTCATAGCCATATTTCAGCATTCATTTGTTTGAAATATGTTCTTATTACTTGTTTCATAGTTTCTTTTCTGTGACCAACTGTTGAAATTATGAAACAGTAATAAAAATTTCCTCAGTAGTGAACAGTAAATTTTACTCATTCTTATGCATATGTGCAATTCACTTTAATAGCAAGATTCTCCATAATCACAGTACTTCAATACTTCATTCTTACAGACACCTGAAAGTTCAGTCTTTGAATTATGGGGGTCACTACTTTTTGACTTGCCAGAGATCTTCTGAAAGCCAAATTATTTCTAACTTTGCATCCTATAGGCTCCATAAACATTTTTCTCATGTAGCCAGTGCAACTTGCATGCCAGTGGTTGCCTGATCTAGCTTGGCAGATCCAAGTGCTTGTCACTGCAGTCACGTTCAAAGAGATCATTCTCCAAAGGTTTGTGGGAGCCAAAGGCAACTTGCTTGTGAAGAACAGAAACAGCATCCCCTTGGAATTCAAGCAAACCTTGGTGATCCCTTTTTATCACACTTGCTTTGCTTTCTTTCTCTTTCCTCCATCAGTAGGCTTCATTTTTTCCCCTTTCCAAGGTAGGCTTACTATCACCCTGCAACCAGAGTTGCTGGTCAGAAACGGAGCAGCATGTGAAATCAGGCTGCTCTATGTCAAGCTGGTACGTGCCAGCTATATTTAGTCTGCTTCTCTCAGTGTTTCATGCTGGTTCCTTCTTCAAAGATGAATAATAGTGCTGCTGATTCAGGTTGCATTTTTGTTAAAGTGCGTAGGAACCTTCTCTAATGCTTGCATTTCTCACTGAATGCTGCTGTAGCAGCTCCATGATATCCAACCTACCAATTAGTTTTGCCCTTGAGGTCATCATGGATAGTGAGATTGAGGCTGCTGAGAAAAGGTATTATGTCATTTACTGAACGCCCATTCCCTAGTGCTTGAATTGGCAGCAGGGAGACACCAGTCAAGAGAGACATGACTGACAAAGGTCTTTAAAAAGTATTTTTATATATGTGTGTGTCTGTGTTTGCATTTACACATTAATTACCAGAAATATGTCTTTAAAGAAGAATTATGTGTGCTAGATCACTTTCCAAATTGAAGCACCAACCATTACTTCTGCCTACACCTGTAATTCAAGCAGTGCCCCTAGCACCTTGTCCACTGCATCCCCCTGGAGAGACAGGAAGGAGAGCTAAGCTCAGATGGGTTCACTGGCACCATATTACCCCATTCAATGAAGTTCCCTAACCCTTGAATTGGCGCTGCACCTAACACTGATTGAATCACTAAGGGCTATTGATTTCGGCTTTCTAGAGAAGCCATTCATGCAGCCTAGAGTGTATGAAAGAGCTTCTATTCTCCTTGAAAATGATTTAGTATAAATAACTAAAATAAATGTCAGTGGGAGATCTGTGAACTTATTAAGAAGAGGTAAACCACTTGATGTGTTGCACATAGACTGAATGTGTATACATATGGATTTAAATAAGTATACAAGTGTTTTCAGCCAAGTCTGTCGCAAGAGCAGAATGGATCTCAGAGTGAGAGCAAATACACCAGACAAACTACATAACATGCATCTGCACAGGGAAACCCAGAGCCTGGATGCACTGTGTCTGTTAATCCTACCCCAGAGGCTACTTAAGGTTGGAGAATGCATACTCGTAAATATGGGCTGTGTCCCCTGGTCACACAGACCGTCCTTGGAGACTCATTTGTACCCACTGTGGCAAGGTGTTTTTTGTGTCTTCGAGGGTAACCAGAGCTGGGGAAGAAATTCTGCTTTATAGTTAGAAAGCTCTTGGATTCATCCTGCATGGACATGCTGCTTTCTTTGGCCATTTAATTTGGTTGCAAGTTTCTAACAATCCAGGTGGGTTTCCAATGCACCCAGAAAGCTTGTTACCTCTGCTCCTGTCTCGCTGAAGCAGCCATGTGTTTGTGGATGCCAGAAAGTAGGGACCCTGTGCCTTCCCCAGCTTCCATCTCTGCCCACCATGGGGCATCTGGGCATCTTATAGTCTTTAAGTAGTCCTGTTCAAGCTTTCTGGAAGTGAAGCACAGGCAATAAAATCTCTATATCACCTCTGATAGACTCTGAATCAGGCAGATACAAATGCACTAACAAAGTATAAAATTCTACATGTGTGTACACATACACACACACAGAGTTCATAAAGTATATACATCTATGCACTGCTTTAAATTTTCATACTAATATAGCATAATACTAATTTACAAAGTAGACCCATTGCTCTGCTAGCATTTGAAAAATAAAAATAAAATATATCTTCCCTAAAAATGGATGAGATTTATATTACATGTTCTTAAGGCATGACAACCATTGAAAGAGCTATTTAGTATGTTACATGTTTTAATAAAAATAACTTGTCTGGCAATGTCTGAAAGCTTTTGCAGCTGCAGGGGTACTTCTTGGAAATAAATTTGTGTTTACACAGGTGCAGCCATATTTAACAGAATTTTTATATGCAATGCAAACAGCTGCCTGTCTGTTTTCTTTGGCAGAGCTCATTCTAACTGAAACAATTTGTATCAAACATATCTCTCTGTGATACCTATATAAACAATAGACAAAATTCCTGTGAAAGGAAAAGGTTTTCAGTAACGCATTTTTGAGATAAACTGGAAAGGAGGAGCACCCTGATTAGAAAAGCCTGGCCCTTCATGAAATATTTTGCAATTGAAAAGACTTCAGGAATCTATGAGGGAAGTATTATGCACTCTGTAGGATAACTCAGAGGGTTTTCAAGTTAAAGTAAAGCTGAAGGATTCTATGATCAGTAAAAGATAAAATGAAGTGTTTACAAAATAATTAGTCTTAACACAATTATAGTCTTTTGACTACACTATTAGTATTTTGTTAATTTCTTTTTCATTGTATGAAATTCTTGTTCAGCCAGAAAACTAGAATTTATAGGAGGCTCAGTGACCCTCAACTTTTCAAATTATTTGCAAATACTCATGCTTTTGAAAAGCTGCCCTATCACCAGCTTGCTTTCTTTCAATCAAAATTCAGTAGATAAAAAGTCTGTGGATTTTAAATTGCGGTCTAGAGTTAGGGTTTTGTAGACACCTTCCTCAGCCTTCCTTGTTCCCAACCAAAACAGTGAATAGGAAAGAAAGATTTCTTCACATAATTCATCTCGATGTTCACAATTTCTTCCACTATTTCTTTACATGAAAAGGTTTTCTGTTTAATTTGCAGCAAAAAATGTAAATGCTAATATTTGCTGCTATCGATTCAAATTGTATTGAAAGATTATTGAACGCATACCCAAAATACAGTTCTAACATTTATCAGTTTAATTATTTTAGCACTGATGAGGAATAAGTTTCTGTCCACAGAGGAAGAGCAAACCTTCCAACGACATTATCTTCTCATGAAATAGGATTTTTTCTGTTCT
Source organism: Campylorhamphus procurvoides (assembly GCA_013396655.1). Taxonomy (NCBI): domain Eukaryota; kingdom Metazoa; phylum Chordata; class Aves; order Passeriformes; family Dendrocolaptidae; genus Campylorhamphus; species Campylorhamphus procurvoides. The sequence continues at coordinate 255,414 of WBMV01004992.1, forward strand.
TTTGTAGCCATGCAGTATAGCAGGTGAACCCATGCATGTGATATACTTGATAGGTCCTTTTACTTTATCAGAGAGTGAAGCAGAGAAGCTAACAATGCTTCTGGCAGCCTCCCTACAACAGAAACCTTGTGTCTAGATAAAGATTTTAATAAATTATGTATTTGTGTAACTCCACTGACTTCAACAGAAGATCCAGTGGGCTTTGTGCTACGCTTGCATTTGTGTGGAGCTGACACAGCTCCTGAGTGCTCAGAATGACAAATCTTTGTTAGCATCGCTGCAGCTTCACAGAAAACCCTTCCATGAAATGCAGTTTAGTCTACCAGCACCACGGGGGTTTGTAATACCCTCTCCTAGGCAGTGTGCTGGAAGCATATTTTTAGTGAGGTCGATTTTTGTTTCTTTCCCTGTGGATTTTGCCCTCAGTATAAATACAGTCCAACAAATGATCTTTTCTTTAGCCTTTTCTGCACACAACATATGCATGTCTCCACAAGATGTATTAACATATACATATTATATCCCTATATCCCTATACCCCTATGTAGAATGAGGCAGTATTTTACCACTGGTTGGAATTATGGCTACAGAAGATTCTGTGATTGCAAATTGTCTACACTTTCTGAATTGTTCTGACCTTTTGTTTGAACTTCAGTCTGATGAGCTGACAAGCCAACAGACATGATAGAAAATTGTGCTCTGCATGTAAAGGCTGCTGTATTTTTATATGACTACTACATTAGCTGTGAGAACCAGCTAGAAAATGAAAATTCTTTGTGGATATTTAGCTTCTCTTTCCCATCTAAGTAGCGTTTAAATCATTAACTCTGGCATGATTATTTGTTTCTAAGTTTAAGAAATAAGCTTCTATCATGAGGCATGCCTGCACATTCGGTAATTGTGTAAGCTTTGTGGTTTCTGGAGGAACAGATTTACTAAGTGAATGAGGACTCCACATACCCCTGAAGCTCTTAAATTTTCAGACTGAAAGATTTTGCTTCAGTGCTTTTAACTGAACTGGACTCTAGGCTCAATTAGGAACACTACTCACTGACAACAAAGGATGTAAGTTTCCAATAGCAATCTTTTTCCTAATAAATGAACAATTAGATACAAGAGGGTATTACATTCAAGTGAGATTAAAAACTTTAATAAAGAAGAGATGGTGAAAATTTCACCTCTGTGGATAAGATTTATTTACACGTTAACTTGGGTGCACAGGAGCAGTGGTCTCACCAGAAAACCAGCCGAACCTGGGGCAGCTAACCAGAAGTGTTGGAAATGGCAGTCCTTTACTTCAGGAAGTATTAAGCAGTGATTCTTACTGGTGCTGAAGACTCTTCTATGCAAGTTGCCTAACTGACTGCTGGACCTAAAACCTTTATTACGAATTCATTCCTGTATCACTGTCAAACCCTAGCTTACTTTCCACCAAAATTCCTTGTCAAAATACATGACCACCACCACTCTGTTCAACCTCAGCATAAAAAACTATATACAGGAATTTATAATGGTATTAAGTCTATGGAGACTTTAAGAACCTCCTAGACAAAACACTTCTTTACAGAAGCAATTATTATTATTTGTGTAAGTAATTTATTCATTTAAGTTACTTTAAATATACCTTATCTAAACCACTCTCATAGGACTTGTGTGCTTCCCTATATGGACTGTTATTTTTCTATGTTCTCTTTATGTGATATACCCCCGGTTTCTAAGGACCCTAAAAGATGAAGTGAAGTGTTACAGAAGTCAAATTCTTAGTCTTGGATCCTACTGTGAGCAAGCACAAAGAAGCTGAAGATGTACTTTGAAGAGATAGCCAAGCTCTTAAAGTCATACAAAGTCTCTGAGAAAATCCTGTATTTTACATATATATCTGATGAAAACTTGCTACTGCAATCCTCCCCTGGAAAGGAATTCTAGGGCAAGCACCCTGAAAATAAAGAATAAGACTTGTAGTCAGTAGTGCTAAATATAAGTTTAGCAAGACTGAGATAATGTGAAGGTACAGTAAATCAGGCACTAATATTAAAAAGATAATAGTAAAAGCTATCTGAAACCTATCAGGTAATTATGCTAAAGATGAGTTTGAGCTCAATTATGAAGCTTAACTGCATTCTTTGTTATAACTTCTATCTTGAATTGTATCTCCAGAACAAAGGCCCGTACTGCCCTATAGCGGGCAATGGATGAGGGGGCTTTATTCCTTCCTTTATTTATATTAGCTTATAAATCACCCTCTTCCCTTTCATGCTTTCATCTTACTTCATCTCCTTGAATATCCATCATTAATTTAGGTTGTGCTGCTGTGTGATTGCCCGGAGAAACTCCACCTATGTCTATGCATTAGTAGCTAGGCCAGACATTGTGGCAGAGCAGCGCAAACAGTAATCCTGGGACATGCGCTTCCCTTGCAGATGGATGGTTCACTCTGCTTCGTTCTGATGCAGGCAGTAATATTGTTATTCCTTTACAAACACAAGCGTTTTTAACCTGGGTGCATAAACACGAAATTACATCACTGGGAAATAATCTTCCCAAGATAATGTGGCAAAGCAGTGGTGCAAATATACTATTGCACCATTGCGATTAATCAAATACACAGTAAAATTCTGTTGCTTGTGATAATGCTAATGGAAAAAAATTATCATAAAGATTGCAGAAAATAAAAGTGGCCAAGGACTATTTTCTAACTTTCTAGGCAAGTGGAAAATCTCATATTCATATAAATAAATTTAATTCATGTTGTCTTCTATTTCTCCAAAAACTAAATAAAAAGAAAGTTTTGTCCTACATAATCTGTCTGGGAGCAGTCCTAATTCCTTTTGGTCTCCCTCAGCACACCTGTCCATTAGCTGCTGACTGACATGTGCCAAAACTGGATGGGGGAATGAACTAGCAATAAATAGTATGGACAGCTCTGTCATAGTTATGCCATGGCTATATTTTGCCATGATCACTATGCCTAGCTTCCTGGCATTGTGCTTCATCAGCTCAAATATATTTTGAAGACAGTAGAATATTTCAATTTTGCTTGAGCTAAGGACATATATAAATCCCAGATTTGTCCCTGCTTTAAATCAAAAGTGCTTAAGTCCCAGCAGTCTCCAAAGGACCTCAGTGATTTTCAGAAGAATGTTATATCATCTCACAAAGGCCATTAAGAATTACTAATAATTTTTTTTAATTGATTTGCTTTTTAAATTAGTACTGACCATGAACCAGGAAGAGACTGTGTTTTTATGTTTCATTCTTGGCTGCCTCTCAAAAAAGTGAGAAGCAAAAAAATCTAACACCTTTTCATTAATCATCACTTTTTTATGGTGAGAAGAAAGATTACTATTCAGTACATGGCAATCTCAATTTGGTGTCAGTGATTATAAAAACAACTATACCCTAGGACCTTGATCTGAAGTCCTGCAAAGCAAAAACCTTTCAATAGTAAGAATGAAGTCTATTTGCTAAACAATACAATCTCATTGGTCAAGTGCTTTCTGGTTGTACAAAGCTCTTGAGAAATCTGACATCTTTCATTCCTGGAAGTGTTCTCTGGAGCACAGAGTTTATTTGGCTTTGTAATCGGCAGGTGCTGTAGCAAAAGGCAACTTTTTAAGAATCATTTCACCGTATTTTGTCTTTACTCTTGATGGAGTCACATACTTCAAAAGCAGGCACAACCCTCTAAGCACTTCAGTCAATCGACTTTGGAGCACAAGCCAGTCACTGCAGTTACAAGCCTCTGTTTCCATTGTCTTTTTATTATGTAACCCAACTTCCAATATCATTACGTCCCCAGTCTTCCTGGGATCACTATGCTGCTTCATTGTTCTGGCCTTTTCTGTTTGAAACAGATGTTTAAAAACATTTGAATAAGATATTTTAGTTTGTGGACTTCTTGTCATCATCCCGCAAATTTACAGCAGTCAGCAATGTAAACATGTACTTGACAAACTCCAGCAGCTTGTAGACTTCAGAGTTCATCCACTCACTTCAGCGAGGCAGATGTTTCATTTTAATACTCTTCATACTATAGATTAGGATTATGTTTTTTCTTTCTTTTTCTTTCTTTATTTCTTTCGTTGAAAAGGGAATAAACCTGACATGCTACTAATGTCATTTCACACTGCGGGCCAGATGGCGAAAAATGCAAAGGCTGCAACTCTGTTTATGTATGGGGAAAAAAGGAATTTTGTTCCTGAAAGACTTTCAGCTCAATCATTTGTTACTTTAAACTAAACACTAGATGATGAATAAAGTAGGACTATCTGAACTTCAAAAAGGTCCTTGAGATTAAGTGCTTAACAATGTAATGCATCTGGAGGAAGAATATTACATTATTCCTGCTTGCTGCATTGGAAATATGCTGGGAACGTTTTCACTATAGCGCTGCCTAAGAGCAGGGTGCTTGAAGACAACATTTGGCAGTCTCTTGGAAATTTTTGGAGATATAAATCATCTTTCCATCACTTTTTTTATTATGGCTAGTGAAAGACAGTACTCAAGCAGAGGACTGACAGACTATCTGTGCTAAAATATCTTGTTTTCGCTGTCTTTTCAAAGCAACAAAATTGTAAATTTAACAAGAACTGTGTAAAATGTTTGCACAGCAATTCAGCATTATTACAGGTAACTTCACTTTAGACTCTGAAATGTAGGAAGGGGAATGTTTTTGCTTCTCCCACCCCAGCAGGTTTCTACTGATTTGCAGATTATCACAGAATTCATTTAAAATTTGTGATTCTGTGTGATTTTTAGAGGAGGACTGAGAAAACTAACTGTAATTTGATTTGTTTATTTTTAAAGCAAATGTTATAAAGGTCTCAATTAGGGGATCAAACTGTTTTGCTTTTTTTTCCCCCCTCCAGTTCTCTAGTACAATTGTAGCACATCTTGGATGCTGCAGTCCTGGTGCCTCGTTCTGGTGTTTGTGTGGACAGGGTGGTATTTTCCATGAAATACCATCACTCTTTTAAGAATAGAAGTCGTTCTCATGCATCACTGGATACTCCAGTTTGCAAAGAAAGCCAACCCTCAGACACTGCTAGGAACAGAAGGGAAGCAAATTCCAGGTGCAGAATCATATTTAACTTTAAATTCTTGCATTCAGGGCAAAGTATTACAGTTCTTGAGTTATTACTTTTTTTTTTTTAATTATTAAAATAGTGGGGAGTGTTTGTTGTTTGGGGTTTTGTATGGTCAATTTGTTTTCTTGGTTGGTTAATTCACTCAGTGTTTTGTTTGGGGTTTGTTGTTTGGGTTTTTTTCTAAAGGGAATTTTACTTCCTCAGCTAGCTTCAATAATTTTCAAAAAAACACGAGAGTGAATTTTGGGCTGAGGAAGAGGAGATATTTTATTCCTCTATTTCGTGAGATTTTTTCGTTAGTTTGTCTGTGATTGTGTCATCATAGCCTCTGTATGACACCAGCCTGTGTCTGGAAAAAGAAACTGCTTTGTAGCTTTCCTCAAATGAGTTATGTCAGATTTTTAGAGGAAGGAATTAACTATGTAAAGAAGGGGAACAACCTTTTGAAATTAAAATTGCCTGGATGAACCCAAGAAAAACTCAAATAGAAGAGCATTGACCATCCTGTGACCTCACAAAATTGCTTCCTTCACTCTTGGCTGAACACAGTGATGATATATCACAGTATGCATGAGAATCTGCCTAGATGTGTTAGTATATTAGGCCCTGTTAAGACTGAAAGGCAAAGATAGGATAGGCACAGGCTGCATCTTTCCCTGGAACATTTGCTGGTGCTCTAAGTGCTACCCACATGAGTATTCTCCAGCATCCAGGTGGTCAAGAATAAGATGAAAATACATAAGTACCCTTAAAATAAGTTCTCAGCAGTATTTTTGACAGTTCTACTGATTAAAATGGTAGCCTCAAAGGAAATTAGTATAAGTCTCTGGTTAAGTCAGGTAAAAAAATAATTAAAGATGTAACAGCATCAGGTGCATCTTGATAAGCTGAGATTTCAGTTTAGAATATTATCACATAATACAATCTATGCCTATAGTGGATATAGCCCTAAAGGTCATGGCAATAATAACAAAACAGTCCTATTACTTAAGAAATCTATTCTGTCCAGATGTTAATATCTAAGGGACCATAAGTATAAACTTATTTTAATACCGTTTATATTTTTGCCATTCAAAATGCAGATTGTAATTTTTAAATATGATGATGTAGATCAGGGGTAGACGAGGACTGAAAGCTCTGACTGAACCTCATCAAATGACTGCACTGTTTGAATGTATCTGAATCTAATCCATCCCCACACTTTCTTGATTCATGGCCATATCTGCAGTAAAAAAAAAAGGGACTTACTTATCATTTTCTTGGAATGATTAGGATGTCCCCCCACTTTCCTCAAAATGGTCATCCTGCTACACGAGGATCAGCACAGCCAAGTCAGATATGGCAATGCACTCTCTGAGCCCTTTCCAATTACCAATGGTGTGAAACAAGGTTGCGTTCTTGCACCAACCCT
>WBMV01004992.1:262278-377420 GCA_013396655.1 Campylorhamphus procurvoides
TGGTCCACCCTGGCCTCCAATCGGGAGAAATGGAGACACACCATCCATAGCGCTGCTGCTTCCTTTGAGAACACACGCAGAATCAGTCTGGAGGAAAAAAGGCAGCGCAGGAAGAACCGTGCCTCGCCAGTAGTGCCAATGGAGACTTTCCGCTGTGCCTTTTGCAATCAGACATGCCTATCTCAACATTGACCTTTTTATCAAGCATGGGAAGAGCCCTTGCAACTCTTCATTTGCGAAGCCAAGCCATGATGATGATGATGATGATGATGACGACTTATCATTTTAGATATAACTGATCTTTTAAGATGAGTGACTGACCTCACAAATTTTCTAGCAGTCATAATGTTAGAAATTTCTGAAGAATAAGTTATCATACAAGTTTTCTCCTATTGCAAACTTCCAAATCCTATTATAGACTCTAACATTGTTATAGTCTTCAGTCTACACTTAAACTCCAGTCTACTTCCAAACAAGACTCAAGTATGTGCTGAACTGTGGCTAAAATTTTTGAGATATCTGAAATACATTCTGGAATAAATCTACTGTCAGTCTTCTTTTGGTCTTTTCATTAAGTCTATCAAAACCACTAACAATAACTATGGAGGTATTTTGATGCATAGACACTCCCTTACAGAAACAATACTCTGCAGTGTCACTAGGATAGTCTTACAAAATCTTCCTGTGTTAATTAAAAGATGATGGGCAGAAGGGGATAATAGGTTGTTTCTCAAATTCTAATGAATTTTATCATCATAATGATGATTACCAAATGTCTATATTTGCAAAAGAACAGCAGTTCATAAATATCAAATTTGTGCTATTATTGCATTCAGAATATGCCAGTTTTTACCAATATGGGATTCTGGTAATTATCACTAAAGCCATTAATTAAAATTAAGAAGTAACTAAATAAGGAATAGGAATGCCACTTATTTCTTAACATCCAAAGAGCAGAAATATCTACCTATTATCCTTTTCAGGCATCTGACACTGTGACAATGGAATAGAAGGTTGTCACAGCATAATAGTCCCCAGCTGCTGGGTGGATGTGAGCTGAAACTGAGGCATTTATCAAAAGCAGACACCAGAGGAAGCTGGAAGACATTCATCCTGGGACAAGGCTCTGTTAAATCAATGGTATTTCTGTTCCAGCGAGTGACTGGTGAGTATGGTCAATATGATGGGCGTCAGTGTGGCACAACAGTGCTGCTCACTAGACCTCAGGGGGCTGTGTGGTGATTCCCTGGGGAAAGCAGGTGCCCACCCCTGCTCAAACAGAGCAGAGTTTTTTTGAGGGCTTTGTGAGGTGTCACACACTGTCACCCTGCCAATACCCTCTGCGTCACGGGGCACTTGGAAGACTGTGCATAGCAGGGCCAACACCTCTGGGCATGAATGGCCTGAGGGGTGAGGCTGACCTGCCACCACACATGGCTAGCTTCTCCATTATGGCATTGGTAAAAACAGATGAGAGAGCGCAAAGCAACCAGGAGGAGGTCTGACACGGACGGGCATGAGGAAGGGAGACGATCAGAGAACAGTGGAGGCTTGGGGAGGAAAAAGGGACTGTGCTTTCAGTTGCCACAGTGAACCTCTGGTGGATCTGGAGCCAGGCAGAAGAGCCAGAGGCTTCGCAAGGAATCCATGCAGCCAGGCAGGTGGTTAGTGCACACCTCCACGAATACCTCCATCAAAACCCCATGGAGCACTCACTGTGAGTCAAATGATGTCTGAGGTATGGGAAGTGGTGTTGCTGGAAGGGACTACAGTCATACTCATCAAGACATTAGTACTTGCTTGCAAGCTCATCTGCACTGGACACTAAAGATTTTGAAACAGACCTAATCTGCCAAGGCAGTGAAGGAGGAAGTGAAAAGGGTACATTTCTTTTTAGGCAAATACCAGTTACCTCTGTTTCATAATGGGCTTTCTGCTCTCCTGGCATTCTATTATACATCTTCAGCCTCACTCACTGCCCCCTCCTGTGTAAAATTTACACAAGCATTGAAAGATTGTGGAATACCCAAGGAAATCATTTTTCAGTCGATTGAGTTCTTAATGGAAAAACCTCCCTGAATGCTATCTTACAAATTAGAAGATCCCCTGCTTTCTAAATAGTTCAATTGAAATCAGCTTTTGTATTTATCCTTCAGGTCATTCAGGCTCAAATGTTGTTAGCTCTGAGTCAAAAAGTCAGATTTTTAAAGGGAAAATGTCAAGTCCTTTTAGGCTTCAACTGACCTTTTAAACCAGATTAGGGATTTGAAGCATTACACATGGATTTCTACATTTTATATCACAGTATTTAACAAATGATCAAATACAACTCCCAAGAATACTATTTTTACAAGCTTGACATTTCAGGCCTTAAAGGATGTTGCTGGTCTTTCTTTTACATAAAATTGCCCTGGAGAAAATCAGCCTGTTTTCAGTTCTTTCATTTCTCTTTCATAAGAAGGGAAGTTCTCTGCATTTTCTTTCATTCTGTTGTTCTCTCTCTGGCATTGCAAGGAGCAAAATATCATGATGAAATCTTTGAGATATGCTTAAAGTGATTGCTACAATAAATTCACTCTGTGTGTGTCACATATGGTTAGAGCACAACTCAGGCAGTTATAGATGCCAACAGGGCCCTAGGAGTAGATCTGACCTTACTTTCGTGCCTGGACTGTCAGATAATGCCACTAAAAGTACACTAAATCTTCCTAGGCGGAAATAATAGAAATCCTCACTTGGTTCCAAGTTCTTCCCTCAGACAGGTAGGACAAGGGAAATGGATGGTAGAATGGAATCATGGATGTGTGAGAGAACATTCATGAGCTGAAGCAGCAAACTCGGTTCAGTGCCCAGAGCTTGCAGACGTGGTGAGAACAAGAGATGGAGTCCCATTCTCAGCCACTGTGGACTGTAATATGTCTCTGTCAGTCTTACATCCCATGAACTGTTCATTTGGTTTTGCTAGATGTTGATACCTACAGAGAAGATGGAGATTAGGTAAATTTCCTTCTTATGAACTGTCAAGGAAGGGACATTCTGTTTCAGGGATATCACACCAGAGGGATCAGCTCTGCCTTGCTGGCCATTCAAACCTTCTCTTGGCTTCTGAGGATGGCCTATTAAGTTAATTAATAATTATGACGCAGGAGTTTGTAGCTGGACCATTCTGATGATCATATTTGGAGAGAGATCAGAGGATGTTTTTAAATGGACCAACTAGGCATGACGTAGCAACAGGGTTCAGATTTAAATGGCTCTGCATTAAATCACCAGACAGATCCACCAGCTCCTTCTATGTCTGCAGTGGCAACATGGTTTGTCATTTGGGCATGTGGGATTATTTTTCTGTACAAAGATCTGCAGGTCCCCTGACAAGTTTTCCTGGTAGTTCCAAAGTCGTCTCTGAAGTCAGAATTATTATGGAATGTAGAGGACATCTCAAGGCTTTTCAGATAGTCCCATTTTTGTTGAAGGTCTCTCCCCAGTGACTTGATTCCAATGCAGACAAACACAATGCAACATCCTGCTGCACACTGCAGTACAAAGAGGTTAAAGCACTAGAGTTTGTTACCAGTTGAACATTGCCTATAATGATAAGCAAAATGTGTTAAAAGGGTAAATGTGTAGAAAAAGAGCAAGACTGCCTTCAAGTTGCAGCCCGGTGTTGGTAGCATTTAACACAAATAGTATGGTATTTTATTTGCCTAGTAGGCAGTTAATGTGCACACCACAGTACTCTGTATGTGGTTAAATAGAGGCTTTCAATATCTACCCATTTTAAGTAAGCACAAAGCTTGCCTTCTGAAACAATTCTAAAGTTTCAATTGCACAAGTTATTGTTGCTGGAAGAGACTGAAGAGGCAAGTCTTGTTATAGCCAGTAATGGTGCTGACTTTGTGTCTCTTCTGGTATTTGCTAGCTATAAACACCATACAAGTGTGTACCTCTATACGCTTTGATACTTTCTGTGTTATGACACTAGTATTGTCATTATAGGATCAGAATAACTCACTTTTCCCAGGTCTTACATGTGAAGGGAAAAATATAAAAGAAGCAATCAGCACCTTTGTCCCTGAGATACAAAATTGTTGCAGCCTGAAGCTAACATACCATAATTGGTTAGAGCAATTGTTTACAGTCTGTAATGTAAGTTTTCCTGGTGATTTCACTATTTTCAGCTCTTCTTCTGATTGGTTTAGAATTCTAAGCTATTCAAAATAATATTTATAACACAGAAAAAAGCGCATTTGTTGTTTATAGCCAGATGTAGAAAGTCATGACAACACCTAATGAGAAAATCACCAGACATCTGACAGATGCCATCTTTGTGATGCTATTGTTTTTCCTAAAATAAAATAAGCAGCTATGCAGCTGTTTTAAAGTATTTGTCAGACCTTATCAAAATCATTTACCTATCACCATATATTTGTTTCTTGTAATGGAAAATACCTGTAGTATGACAAGAAGATGAGGTTAATCTGAAGCAAATCAACATGATAGTTTTCCATTATTGGAACTCAAACAGGCTTGTCAACAAGGGATGGCACAGAATAACAATACTGCTGCTGCTGTAATACAGACATGCATTCACAGAACAAAGAGTATTCTGAGATATGTTTTTCTTCTAATTTGGCAGCATATCATGAAAACTAGGCTATTCTGTAAAAGCCCAGGAAGGCAAGCCCTTTTGAAATAGCATGTTCTCCTTGAAGCTTGTGCTTTGCTCAAGTTTGTCTCCTTTTCTACCACCAAAGGATTCTTCATTGCTGTAGTCACTACTTAGAAAGACAGAATTAAAAAAAGCTTGCCAGAAATATTTGGATTCATCCTGTGTTCCAGTGTTAGTGGGGATTATTTGGTTTCTGATACAAAAGTTGTGTCTACTTAATTTGTAAATTTTATAGGACAGTTCTTCTGGTCCTCTGTTTTTACTTTGCAAGCACTTTTACATGGAGCCTGTTGGATGGACCCTCCATCTCACTACAGGCAGTTTTGTTTATGCCAGTAAGTTCTGTGCATCAACAGATGTTTGTCTAAGTTGTAATGGAATTTTTGCAAGAAAAAGCTCCCAGAAAAATGGGATGTTGCCTACCTGGCTCCCAGTCAGAGTGTTCAGGACTTCCCTTCTCTATTAACTTGATGTGACACAGAAACAACTCCATAAAACTGAAATGGCTAGTTGCTACTGGTAATTTAAGGGTTATAGCATCACACTTTTTCTCCAATTTGGGGAACATCCTGTCACAACAGAGCTCTATAGTAGGTGACATAAATCTATGAATTTTGCAAAACCTTAGTGGTATCATATTTCTAGAGTGAGCAAGTAGGAACAGTCAATTCAAAACTCGAAGTCTGGGGTGGAGAAGAAATTTTGATAATGTTAAAACCCCTACATCAAAAGCATACTGAGTGCCATGTTCTGCATTCATCCTGCCCTTTGTTTGGGAACAGACCACGGGAATAACAACTGGGTCTTAGTGGGCCTAGTAAATGGTTAGGACTTTGAGATCACTAAGAGAGAAAGAGGTAGGGTACCTATAAAATTAGAATGATTTCATTTTCTAATGCAGAGGATCTTCCTAGGGTCTTATATCACCAGAAAGGCAGATGCCATCTTTTCAGAAGCACATGGTTGCCTCACTCCCATTTATCCTCTGCCTTTCAGACTAAATTAGCCAGAATAGGAAGATCTGGCAACTGTTCTCTGGGGTTCAGGTTGGCTTACCTCCATACAGACTCAGTTTTCACATCTCTCTGCATGTGCTCTCTCCCTTCAAATTCACTCTGTTTTTCTGATCTCCCACTTTTTCTCTGCCTCATGCTAAAACAGCCTATGTCCTTCTCTCAAACTCCTGCTCCAGCCACAGTAAGCACTCAGGCCACTCTAGTTAGCAACTCAGTGCTTTGCTTCTGTGTCTGAGATGTGTGCTGAGCTTCCCCCACCATCCATGGGTTTGGACATAAAACCTTTTTTGCCTGAGAATACTTTCCCTTACCCTTTGCTTCCAGGCAAAATAACTTTTTTGCTATTACTTTACATTTATATTGGGTCTATCTCCTCAGAGCTCCCCAAAGCACTTGACATACTCTATGCAGGAATCAGTGGAGGGTGACTGCGTTGGGGCTCTCTTGTTATTTCTGTATTCTTAGTTACAGCCCTGTGTGTCATGGAAACTGACTTGGTGACTGACAAGGTTAATTCTGCTTTGCCTAATTCATTCCAGTAGAAAAGCCATGAAAAAGTACAGTTTAAGTGCATAGCATTTTAGAGGGAATTTCAAGCACCCTTTCTACACTGTTTTAATCTTGTTCTAAGGGAATATATGAGAAGCATAGTTGCTATGAAAGGGTATTTACATAATTTACATTACTCCAGAGCACTTCATTATAATACCTAGAAAGAGTGTATAGAACAAGTGTTTTGGAGCTGACTAGGCATCAGAACCATCCTTATCCCACAATGCAAATCAGTCCTTTCAACAGTCAAGAAGACTAGGGTTTGAGTGTTGTTCATCAGAAAGTGAGAAAGGATATATGATTTTACCTTTCCAAGTACATGACTCTTTCTATTATATTTCAGCCTTTCATTAAAAAAAAAAAACAAACCAAAACAACCTACCAACAAGGTATGCAAAATAAGATTCTGTTAGCATTGCTTAATCGAAAAAACACATATCGGTATAACTGTTATCTTACAAGAACAAAATATAGTCACATGTTTGAAGGTTTTACAACCTTACAACAACAGTGGTTCCCATGCTTATATTAGAACAAAGGAGAAAGTATGATCATATCTAATCTTCAGAGATCAATACTTCACAGCAGTCAAGGAACAGAGAAATATGACCATCAGTTCCACGAGCCAAATCCTTAATGCAATGTGGCACAGTAACTTTTATTTTGAAGGTAACTTTTGGAAGGGTAGAACACAACTGATAGTAGTGAGATTCCACGTGGAAAGTAATGACAGAGCAGTCACAGGCTATGAAGGGTGAATGTTTGCACTGACTCTGTGCTTCCAGTGGACTGACCCACTGACTTCCAAATTACTTAATTAAAGGACTTGAGTTTTATCAATGCACTACCTTTTCCTTACTGATCCCTATAATACAGCACATTAGGACACCCACCCTAATTTGAGGACTTGCAAATGTACAGCAGACACTAGTGGGTACCTGTTTAGCAGAGTCCCTGCTGCTGTCCTCAAGCTCCCCACTACCAGGTTAGCATGTGAGACATCTTCTTCACGGGGGATGACAGAACAGGTTTAGATGGAAAATACAAGCCCTGCAACTGACAGCAGAAGCAACACTGCTTACAGTCTGGGAATTAAAGCAATTTTTCTTTCATCTGTTCAAAATGCAGTGAATAGGAACTGAGATATTCTCCAGAGGTATGGGGTTTAGGAAAGCCCCACTCCCAGCATGAGCATTTTAGTCAAAGGTTCTCGTCTTCCAAAATACCTCTATTTGGTGTCTTGCTGAATCCATGAACACATCCAAATTCTTCTTAGCTGGAGCTGCTGGAAAACAAGTTCTACATTTACACTGAGTGTCATGGGCTTATTGACTGCTGTGGTCTCAGCAATGCAGAAGATAGTTTGACAAATCTTGTGCACAGGTCTCTGGACTTATGGATGTTAGTATCTCCTGATAATGGTTCTATTACCCGCACTGCAGAGCACCCATACGACAGAAATTAGGCTGGGCAAGAAATCATGCAGTTCAATGCATCATACTCTACTATAAAAGGCCATTCCATGAGATGCATTGCATGGTAGTGATATTTTGTGGAAGGTAACCAAAAATGGCCTAACAGTTTCTACCTACAGTTATGCTCTGTTGAACTAATTGCTGCTGCTGAAGACTGCAAGTTCACTAAGCTCTGCACCTCAGATGCCTGAGAAATCCAAGAGGTAATCAAGAATGACTTTGACAGGAAAAATTATGAAGTATTCTTCACTGTGGCTAAAAATCTTTTCATCAGCATGCACCTGAAATCCCTTTTTAAAAGTCTTATTCCCTGTACAACCAGGAATGAAGGCTGTTGTGCTACCTAAAGCAGACCCCTGCCCATCTGTCATGGCCTTCTGACAGTGTCCCTCTTGTACTTGTCTAGAGGAAAAAAATAATTCTTACTCTATCCCAAAACATATCATCATAAAAAAGGGTATTACTGTTTCTAGCTAGCAAAATCACTAGAAAGAAATTAATGAAAGATCTGTTATGTAATCTCATGATTGGGTCTGTATTTGTAAAGGGATTATTAGACAACTGTTCCACATTTGATATGGACTAGAATACAGTTTATCCAATGGTGTTGCATGCTCCAGTATTCTGTCAATAATCTGTCAGGGACAGATAAATTTTGATGAGTTTATTTTTCTGAATCTGAGTTTCTTTCTGACTAACATATCCCTTGTTGATAAAGCACTTTAAAAACAAAAACATTAAAAAATCCAAATGTTTGTTAAGAGTACAGTGAATCTCTTCTTCTATGTCATCCTATCCAGTGTTTGCAGGATGGAGACAAAAAAGGTTTGTGCCATCATGGCATGGGCAGATCTCTAAGTATTTACAAGTATGTTGATTTTGATTTCACTAAGGTTCCTCAAGCAATGTAGCAAAGATTTTTCAAAAGCCGTACTTCACTATTCTTAAAACAACAAAATTGAGTGGATAAATGAATTCATGCCTGCCTTTAACCAGTTTAAAGAGCTTTCATTCTCTTTCTGTGTCTAGATTGAACAAAAGACTTCTTGTAAAGATGAATACATAGAATTAGAGAACTGGACCTGACCTTTTGCAACACAAGAATCCCAAAATGAACACTGTTTGTTCACATTCAATTCCCACACAGAAAAGTGAAGTATGAAAATAGCAAGGAACTTCAGGCACCAAGGAGGCCTTCAGGCAATGACATAGTCATTTGGAAGGTGAACAATGTCTGATTCAGGTTTTCATAAGGCTTAAGAACCTCAAAAACCTCCAAAAAGCCTTGATCTAATATCAAATTCAAGGATCCTTTCTCTTCTCTAGGTTCAGTCTCACAGTAATTGTAACCCTGATTCAAGAACTCTAGTTCCAGTGCTCTATTCTGTGGGTACCAATATTTTCACCAAGAAAACCCCTTTCAACAGCTTGTAATTATCTTACCATCCTCTCATTTTGCCACTGTCTCCATGTTCTGTAAAGTACTGTCCAGTATTAAGGCTAGATCATGCCAGAATCTTTCCCATTGAAACAAAATATGTCAAGCAGAAATATAGTCTTCATTCAATGTTTCAGATCAAGAAGCTAATTACATTCTTCAAAACCTAGCTTTACAGTTGAAACAACTAACTCCACTGGGCTACTAAGACCACTCCACAACCCTCCCAGAAGCAATCACCTTGGACAGTTTGAACATGTGAGCACCTGTCACATTTTAAAACTTCACAGACCATGGGGCAGTGTTGTCGCTGATTACAGATCTCGTGTGGCATCTCATTTCTGTCATGTGGAGATGGAAGTGGGGCAGCTCAGCACTCTATTCCTGCCTGGGACCCTGTTACAGCACACATGTGTTAAATGAGCTCGGAGAGGCTGAGGGACCCCATAGGACACAAAGCAACTAAGAATGGGTTGCCACCACTGGAGTAATTTCTCCAGCCAGCAAGTTACTCTGTCCTGTGTTGAGGAGCCCCAGGGAAAGTACAAAATCAAAGCAAAAGATCCTGTGTCCTCTGCATGTGTAGGACCTTCCCAGAGGATGTGCCATCACACATTGCCCCTCAGTGGCAACTGGAGGAAGTTGTGTGGCCCACCCAGTGGGAAAGGTTGGGCACCCCTAATCAGGATCAGACATTTTAAACTGCAATTAGAGAAACGTTTGGCTTTCAAGTGCTCAGACCACTTGCCCTTGCAACACAGCTTGAGGCCCTTTCCCCTCACCTGCAATGAATTTCATGTAGCTTTATGCCCAGTTGCGTCCTTGCATCAGCAGAGCAGCTCCTCCACCTTTACCTTCTTCCCACAGAGGCTGCCATGTGGAGCCACAGTTCCATCCCAGCTTGGACCTCTCCTAGCCTGGTCCTGTTTCCTGGAGACAGAGGGCTGCCCACCCTGCATCAGAGGGAGGAAGCTTTGTTATATGGCTGTCTCTGGCTAATTGGCTCTCTGAGAGCTGATATTCTCCAGGACTTTTTGCACAAACAGCCAGGGAGACTTAGGGGGACAGAAGGGGCCTCGGGGTGAAATACTTACTCTATTGAAGTAAGATGCAAAACTCCGTTTGACTTCAGCAGGGTCAGAGATTTACCCTGTAGCTTTAATTAGCTTGCATTGTTGTAATTGTCCTGTGTAGATTCATGAGGAATGTAAAGTATGGTATGTTCAATAGTGATGTATCGTAAATAGTTTAAGAAGATATAAAAGAGGAGTAGTGCATTTAAAAGGCATGAAGTTACAGGAAAAGGCTTGTTTAAATACTACCTATTCTATGCTGCATAATAACACTGAAATCCATGTGAAAGGCCTGTAATTTAACAAAACAAACTGGCTCCCCCCAAAATAAGTATCTGTGAACCACTGGGAAAAGTATCAAAGAAAAATTATCTGACAAAAAAACCCTATAAAGGGAGTCCACATTCAAATTGTTCAGTGTCCCTTCTAATAAAGGCCTGAAGTTTTCATACAGATTTATGCAATTTAAGTAGGATGAGATGACTACTTTGCCAGTTAGATGAAGGAAGAAAAATCTTAACTGTCCTGCAAAGGGGAAGAGGATGCATGGCATAGGATGTTTAGCATGCTGGGATGTAGTGGACATAGGCAACTCATATCAAGGTGCCACAAGGAGTATATGGTGGCCAGAAAGATGATGTTGCAGAGCAACAGGTATTTTGACAAAAGCCACAGTGTGAAAAGTGTTCTATGCTAATGATGTGCCTGTGATAATGAATAGTGTAATTTTTTCCTCTTTGGAGAGTTTCAATGGAAACAACACAGAAAAGCCTCCACAGAGGAATTTTTAAAAATGTTCTATTCGTTATATACTCTGTCTTTTGTGCAGATTTCAACATTTCATTGTCTCTGGTATCTCAGAGAAGAACAAACAGCTGGTTCCTCACTAGATGCTTCCATTTTATTCCCTCCAGGAAACTATCTGTCTATTTGTACAGGAAATAACTTGTCAATGCTCCCGTATTTCTGATTTCTTATCCATGTTGATTGAAGAGGGATTGAAGAGAGTCCAGCCTGCGAGGGTAGGACAGGAAGAGCCACTTCATTTTCTGGTGTATCTGATTCCCTCCTCACTCACAGGCCTTCCAAGTGCTGGAACAAGGAACATTGAGGCCAGGCACTACCACTGCCCTGGAAAGGCTGCCCATGATGTGCACAGGTTTCAGTTTAATAGAAAGACCACAGTCCAGGATTCAGCTCATTCATATCATTGCTGTGTGTTCAGACAGGGCTTCTGCATCACAACTACATTCAAGACAATTAAAGTGAAGCATCTTATATGCTTTTCTTTAGCCTTCCTCAAATTTTCAGTCTTTGGAAATTTTCCTTTGGATATTCTTTTGAGGTAGAATTGTAGAATCATTTAGGTTGGAAAAGACCCTTAGGATCATCAGGTCCAAGCATTAATGTAACACTGCCAACTCTACCACTAAACCACGTCCCTAAGCGTGACATTTACCTGTTTTAAGTATCTCCGGGGATGATGACTTTACCACTTCCCTGGGTAGCTGGTTCCAGTGCTTGATTAAACTTCTGGTGAAGAAATTTTTCCTAATATTCAATCTAAACCATCCTTTGTGACCTTGAGGTTATTTTCTTCCATCATATCACTTGTTACTTGGGTGGGTAGAATGATTTCAGGTATTTGCTTCTAGAAATAAAAAGGTCATCCTGCTCTGTGTTTCAGTTGCACAAGTTTGCTCCAGTTCTTATTCATGCTAAGAGATTTCAAGATCCTAATGTGCTGTGTATCATAAATTTAATACTTGCAATTCTTTGCATTGTATTTTTCTTGGATTGTATTTATGCATGATAGCCCCGAGAATACAAAATAGATCTCAGTGTGTTCTGAATTCTCTTAAGGGAAGAAAAAGTTTCTTTCCATCTCCTTTTTTTATTGCTACAATAATATTCTTTGCTCATGCTATTTACAACTGAAATTTAATGTTTTATTCCATAATTTTCTCTAGTTTTTTCATTGCATCCCTTCTTTCTTTTGGGAAACTCCACAGAGATAGAATGTCTCTATCATGAGAATCCCATGCATAAGGGAATTAAAAAAACAACTTGTAATGAAATATGCTACCAATTGTATAAAAATACATTGTGTGGGACTTTTGCCTGTGGCAGTATGTATGCACATGAATGACAGTATTGTGTGAGACGGAGCATTGTGTTGTTCAGTGCCAGTGTATAAAGCTACACTCATTTTGCATAAATATTTGACTGCTTTCTGGGATGTCTGGGATTTTTTTTAAAAGTAATGCTCCATTCCTCTTTCTCTGCAACCACTCCTTGAATTTGTATGTTTCAACCATGGCTGTCACAATGGGAAATATTCATGTTTCACCTCAGTAAATTTGATAAAATCAGGGAGGGAGGTAAGGGGGGATTAAAAATATAGCTTGAAAATCAGCAAAATCTTATATATTTTTCATTCATGAACTGTGAATTAAATACAAGAGCTTATGGTTTTAGTCAGAGTCCTTTAAATTTCTAATTGTTTGGGCTTTGCAATATTCCAAGTACTTATGGATCACCTCCACACTTCCTTGAAAATCCAAACATAAGATGGCAGAGAAGAATCTACAAATAGCTGAAAGTATTTGTGTTTCAGTGTTTTGATCCCAAGTGCGTTTATGCCATGAAGATTTTTTTCCCTTCTCTAAAGCACCAAAGAAGGGAGTTTTTACATAGTTCATTTGATGATGAGGATAAGCCACTCAAAATGATCTGGACTACTTAACTATTTAGATCCACTGTTTTATAGCTTCTTTACATTTAAGAAGCAGGGAAGATACATCTGCAGGATGAGAAAGGACACTGTGGAAGATAGGGACTCAGAAGAGGATTCAAGAGTAGAAAATTCAGAGAAATTAATCAAGAGCTTACAATGCAATGCCAGAAGGAAGCAAATTTTAGCTTTGTAACTACATGGGCCAAAGAGGAGATATGTCCCAGCACACTGAAAAGATTAATGATGGGGCAATATGTTCAGGTCCTGTGCACAGTTTTCAACTGGAAATTTAGAGTCAGATAGAAGTCATAAACTTCATGTGAAGGCTAGAGAAGATGCACTAGAAAACAGTGTGATTCATTCAGATTCTTTAGCAAGACATAGATTGACAAATAGCATGGAGACTGGAGTGATTAGTGAATGATGAATCTCAAAGAACACATTAAAGAGACAATAATGTCTGAAGTCACACATATTGCTAATATAAGTAAAGAAACACTAAACACTGCGGATGATCAAGCTACCAAGGTAGAGCCTCTGCCTCTTGGAAACTTAGCCAACACTGAATGCCTGGAAGGTGCTTGATTTGCCATCCTTTCATAAATGAGTCAACCCCTCAGAATAAGGGTTGCTAGATAATGGAATATAACTAAGTTAATAGATCATTGTTAACTGGGAGACCCCATGAGACAGTCTAATGTCTCTTCAGGATGCACACCTTCCTTAAAGGAAGCTCCTAGAAGGCTGGTTCAGGACACAGAGTTCTCTCATTGCTCCCGTTTTGCTGCTGCTCTGTCCTGGTTTGTTCACTCAGCACTTCCAGATGTCAGCTGTGACACTTCCCATAGACTTCAGAGTAACCAAAACTGAAGGGAAGGCCAGAATCAAGAGCAGCTTGAAGCTTTGCCCAGTAACAAGTTGGTGAACTGGGTTATCATGTATATTCTGCTATAACTCCAGGGCAACTGCACAATTGCAAATGGATTTTCTGCCTTCGGTGTCCCATGAAGAGCATTCTCAAGAGATACATTGACTCAATACCTAAGTCTTGCTCTAACACATTTCATTTGGTCCAGCTAATTTTTATATATGCTAGCAGACATATGGAAACACTGCAAAAGAACGTGCCTCACTGTGCAGGTGATCAGTAAATTTTCTGTCACCTTGTGCCTGGAGCCTGGGTTATGGGCCCAAAAGAATGCAACCCAAGTTTTCTGGCTGCACAGATCTTGTGCACATGAACTCAGAGTATTTACATTGCATTGAAATTATTCATTTTTTGATAAGCAAGGTTTTGATTTCTCATATATTTAGGCTTGAGAAAGCCATAATTGAAAGGCAAAGACAAATCCATTTCCCAGAATGTTCAATTAAAAAAAAAATGTTTGCCCAAAAAAATCCATTGCATTATAATGTGACGTGCTGTGGAAAGGGTTTGAAGGAACCCATCTCAGATGGAGGAAAGGCTGAGATCATAAACAAGACACAGAGCATGGAGTAATTTTTTCTGTATGCTGTGTCAGGAAGCAGGACTGACAGAAGGCTCAAGGAGTCAGTCTTTAATTTGAGTCTGTGAGTGTAAGACTGGCAAAACTTGAGCCACGCTCTGAAGGTCTGTGGCCACAGCAGGAGGAGTTCATGCCCTCCGCATATGCTGCACTGCAGTTCTCCAGTCTGTAAAACATTGGTCTCATCAGAGCAGGAACCACTCAAAATGGCCACCGCTCAATCAAATCTGGCATCTCCATGTTCTTCTGGTCTCCTCTGAGAGGCATCATGCTCTAGCAGTCACCAGGCCTCCACCAAAACTGCTGCTATCAATCAGTTTATCTTAAATGAAGAATGATTCACATAGGCAAGATGTAGTAAAAGGGAGAGGCAGTGATTGGCTCTTTGATCAGGCAGAGCTGGTCAAGATGAGCTCCAGTGACACTGCTCTGTTCTTCCAGGGCACTGAAGTAACCTCTTTGACAACAGATACAGATGGAGCGGAAGAAAGGCACTTCCCAGCCAGTGCTGGTCTCAGCTGGGAGGTGGCAATGAACAGCCCTACACCTTACCAAAGATGGAAAGAAGCCTGCAGCTTGTGTGCTCTGCCTTGCCTTGACTCCTGAGAGGTAGGAGGCACCCGTTTGCTCCCCCTAGACTGCCCTGTAGAAACAGGAAAAGTACCCAACAGAGCATGGCAATAAATCTCATAAGCATCCACTCAGCTATGACTCACTATTCCATTCAAACGAATCAGAGCACAGTGGTGAACTAAATCTCCTCTGACTCTCCTTCTGCAAAGAGCTGCCA
Organism: Campylorhamphus procurvoides; assembly: GCA_013396655.1. Classification (NCBI taxonomy): domain Eukaryota; kingdom Metazoa; phylum Chordata; class Aves; order Passeriformes; family Dendrocolaptidae; genus Campylorhamphus; species Campylorhamphus procurvoides. The sequence goes on from WBMV01004992.1 coordinate 277,537, forward strand.
GCTTTGAACTTCAGGACGTCAGTTATGTGCACAGTAGGTGAATTAGGAGGCAAAGTTAGACTCAAACTAGGGCAAAATCCATAGCAGATACCATACCAACAAGGTATAATGTCTGTAAACTTTTGTGTGATTCCCACAGGGTTGTTTCTCCTCTGCACAATTTCCCATTCAAGAAGACTAATGTTTTAATAATGGCAATTGCCACTTTTAAGGTTCTAAAATTTTGGTATCTCTGTGGAACAACTGATTTCACCAGTTAGCTCTGAGAAAGAGCAGAACTTGACTGTGTAAAAGATGCTACACAAACACATATGTGCGTAATTTTAGCAAACCAAGCAGAAAATGATTGGCAGAGGAAATCAAAGTGGAGAAAGGGCAAGGCACATAGTTCAATATTGTTCATCAGGTCAATGGTAAATTCTAGGCAGACAGTTATCTTACACAGTCTCTATATACAGATAAAGTGGTACTGTGAAAGTGTCTGTATTTGTTAACAGCAGATAGAATCATTACACTGCCATTGAATTTTCCTTGGCAGCAGTTCTTCATGTTACTAAATTCTGGCCACATTCTTTGAAAGAGTGATTTAGTTGCTGTAGGTTAATAAATGAGGATTTTACTGTCACAGGGAAAAGCCACTATTTTCAGTCCTTTAAAAAGCATGTTCTGGAGAAGGAGGTGAAACAGCTGAAAAAACTTACTGCATATGGCCAAAGGAAAAATCAACAGATGACAAAAGTTAAAACATGTTGCAATAAATGAAATCAACTACACTTTATCCTAGAGATTCATTCATACGGTGTTAACTCTATGTGAAGGGGAATCTGATATGTTTTCCCTATTGCGAAATACTCAACAGCAGACTTTGTGAGCTATGCCATGGTAGTTCCTCATTTACCCATTACTACACTGAACAGTGCTGAGCATTTTTTTACGATTAGACTGTTTGCTGTTTAAAAGAAACGTTAATATTAAAGGTTGGGAAAAAAATCATATTCTGTAAAAAAGAAAATTAGATTGTTTTGAATTCAATATAAACAAAATAAATGCCCTTGAAAGCAAATTGTTCTATTCCTGAAAAATACTCTAAAGCTTTCTGTCCATTCATATGAAATCCTCAGATACATATTCTCTTCTTACTTTAATGTGAGCACCCAGAGCAGTTCAAGAGTTTTTCCAATAAAATCTTTTGTGACAGAAAAGCAGTTTCTGTAAAATCAAATTTCCACAGGGAAAATTTATTGAATTTCTTTTCTTTTTCCTTAGGGAAAAGGGAATTTAAATATTTAGTTCTGAAACGTGCTTTGCAGGGTAAGAATTACCTCCAAGCTTAAAATTCTGTTTTCCAGCATCTATAAATAATGTGTGTCTCTCAGTCATACACATTGGCAATGTTAGCAATCAGTTTGGGTCCCAGGCAATTACTCCTGAAGGACACAGGAAAGCATCCAATCTCACTTAACCTGTGTTTCAAACTTTACCAAATACAATTATCAGTCTTTTGAGAGACTCTGCAGAGGAAAAAGCATTGTATATTTTGTACTTTCAGATAGAACTGGTAATAGCTGGGAGTATGAAGCACTTTGGTAGTATTTAATCCCATGGCACTCCCCTGTTGATGTGATTTCTTGTTACGTGGCTCCACTGCTTTGTCCCAGAAAGTTCAATACCACACGACACTACCTGTGGTTCATAGCAATGGACACAAACCAAGTTGCAGCCCAACACAATTCTCAATGTTTGGTTGTGATCATTGGCAAATAAAATTGCTGAACTATCAAAGAGAAACTCAAAGTTCTTGGACCTGAAATGGGAGTTTTCCCCACATAAACCCCAGGCTAATCATTTGTTGTTACTTTTATTGGTTGTTATCAGATATTATTTATTTACTGCATGCAATGGTCATAAGTTGTATTCATTGCTTTATCTGCTACTGGTGGCTGTTTTATAATCTGAATAGTCTGAATCATGGCAAGGAAGATGTCAAAAGCATAGGCAATAATAGAAAAAAAGGGGCCTATTAGGTTAAAATGATAAATTACTATAACTAAATCATTTGAACATTAATTAATACAAGAACTGGATAGTAGTTAAGTGGAAATAACACTACTAGTAAAGACTTGCAAATCAAAGGTTAAGCTAGGATTCCTCGTGATCACCTGGTATGCTTGCTATTTATTTCTTCTGTCCTGAAAAGCCATGAGCTCCTATCACCAAAGACAAAAAACCCAGTACACATACATTTCTGGAGATGAGATTTCAATGAGTGTCAAGAAGTACAGAATCAAGTGTACGATTGTGTTGTTCAGTGTCCCACACATGGCAGTGAAGGTGAAACAATATCTGCAAAGGGTGAATACAAAACTCTATTCTGCAGAACTCTTATTCAACACCATAAAACCAATGCCTCAGATCATATATTGTTTCAGAAGTACAATAACAGAACGAGAAAGCTGTTAACACTGGAGATTGAGCTAGCCATGCTAGCTGTGTTGTCTGTGTTTTCTATATCTGTGCTAGGTCTGTTGCACTCTCTATAAGAAAAGGAAGCTCACATATAGGGAAGAAGCCTTCTGAAGGAAACACTGACTTGTATTGCAGGATATTATCCATATAATTCTCCATCCTGTTTTGATAATTGCACATGAAATTGAAGTCTTCATTGCGTTTTACCTGATCTTCCCTATCACAAAGTGCAGTTAGCCTACAAATATTTTAACCAGAAGAAAAACAAAGCCAAGTATATAGTAGCATGATTTTTTTTTCTTTCTAGAAGAGAACTGGAAATATTTATGAATAATGAGAATATTTGACATCTTATCAGCAAGGTTAAAACTGGTTTGATTTCCAAGGAACATGTTGCAAAAACCAGCTGTAAGGCATAACAAGGGGAGGCAGAGTTGGGTAGGGCACAGCTACCATGCAGCACAGGGCAGGGTCTGATAGCCCTGGGCTGAGCTGAAATGGGGTCCTGGGCCACAGTCAGCTGGGGGGAAAGACCCCAGGAGAGGCAGGGCTGGAAAGGGCCATGGGTGCCCCTAGGGCCCAGGTACCTTGACTAGCACAGTCACCCTTGTTCTCTTAAAAGTCTATGAATGATACTGGCAGTGAAGAAGAGGCTCACAGAATGAGGGAACAGCAAGGCTTTCACAAAACTTGTAATCCTCAGCTAGATGCAATTATTGGAAAAGAAACTGTCTTTTCATGGTGTTCTTCATACTTGTAAAACCCACCTCCTGCCAAAGGTAGCAGGAACTTTAATGATAGACCCTCTGTAAGAGCTATATGAAGGGAATATTTTAAAATAAGAAAATATATTGCCCCACTGCAACTGAAAAAAAGATATATAGGCAACTCCAGATGTGTTAGTTTTACAGGAAATCCTGTCTCGGTTGGGTGGATATAGAGAGCCTGAAAAACAGCAGAACCATTAGGTAGCAGAGGTGAGAGAAAGGGAGTTACAGAAATACTTTACAAAGGGACACTATTCACCCTGTGTGTATATATGGACTGCACATACAGAAGGTTACACTCTTTAGCAGAGATGTATAAAATCTCTGTACAAGGTACTCTTTCTACAGCTGCCCTTGAGACATGTCACAGAGAATCCCTGTTGCTAGACAGATGTTAATCCCACATTAGGCAGTGTAACCAAACCTGCTTCATCAATGCAAGAAAGCCTTTGTCCATCACAAAAATCTCCACTGAAAAAAAAAGGAAAAATAACACCCAAAGGAAAGAAAATGAGCCCTAAAACTTGTCTTCAGAAACAACAGACCTGGGCTTTGTAAAGCAGAGGTAAGAAATTCGCTCTAGATAACAAAACTATTTTTCTTGAAGTTGTCCTGTACTGAGACACAGGTGCAAATTTCCAGAGGGCCTGGCAAGGAGGGTGCACTTTGACATCATCCTCACTTACAGATCATACCAGATGGTTAGCTGGCAGTTGCTCAGTTGCAAGTCCATCCCGTGTGCATTCACCCCCAGCCAGATGTACACATCAAGTCTTGTCTTTTTAGATACTATATCTGCCAAGTTGAAATGCAACGAGCTGATTAATATATACAGGAATCAAAGTGGGGTGGGCCTTATAGGTCAAAATTAACCCAGAATTAGTTATGTGCCAAAGAGCAAAACTTTGGAGGAGTATGTATTATATCCTGTGCTAGAAGCTCTGTAGACACTGGTTCATACCCAGCAATTGCCACAGTTAAGGACAAAGAACTTCATCTGTTTAACTTCACTTCAACTGTAAAACAAATCCTGGGCTTGAACAGAGTCAAGTCAGTGTCAGACAGAAAATCTGACACTGTGTTTCGCTCTGTGTGCAACACCTATGGTTTAAAATGCAGGGAGGTTCTTGGGTTTCATACTCCCCTTTGCTTGCTATTTTGAATTAAAACCTGCATGATGTAAGGCAGCACTTTATTATGAAATGTTCACTGACTTTGTTGTGGGCAGCCAGATGAGATTTTGGGGCCAGCTTTTGTCTGTCATCAATCAGTATGCAATGCTTAGTGGTGGAGAGTAATAAAGCAGTTCATCAGAGTATGATTTGCAATAGGATGAGAGTATTTAGATTCTCTGTTTGAGCATGTGTGATATTTTTGCCTACTGTCCATAAGGAAACACAAATGCAATGGTAAAGCATCTGTTTCTGCCCTAAATATCCAAGACAGTAGGGCTATGTCTTCTTTCATCCTCAACAATTACTGCATGTATCCTTCCAATAACAGTTTTTTACTCCTTTACACAAAACTATTTTTTTCTTTTTCATTTCATAACCAAAACCCTAAAAGAATTTTCCACAGCTAAAAAACTATTTGTGCCTGGCTTTCTGCTGCATGGATAAGCTTTACGCTTGCTGTAGAGATTGTCATTATTCTAGAAAAGCAAGGCGCTGGACCATATCCAAGCACTCAGAAATCTCAGTGATAGCAGAGAATTTGTATGTAGGGAAGGTGAAGTACAGTGCTGTCTGTATATCACTGGGTTTTAAATCCAGTTCGCTTAGTAGCTGGATGCATGTAGACATTGAAAGGGACTAGAGAAAGAATGAGTCTTTGTCTAGTTGAAGACTTACTTGGGATTCATGCCACCTGTCAGACTTGACATAAGGTCAACAGTGCCAAATACTGCAAAGATATTAAGGAGAATAAGAATGGATTTTTCCCTTGTATCCATTGACAGCAACAGACCTTCTGTGCCAGTCATCCATCAGTGCCAATGAGACAGATTCAGCATCCTGCCCTGGCCTGTGTCTGTACTGCCTGTGACCCTGGATTAACATGAATAAACTTGTAAGTGGGTTCTATATGAGCTTGCCTTACAATACCAGGTTTGATGGTAGGTGGCAGATGAACTGAAATGATGTATTCAGAAGAGACTATTGAGAAGATAAAACTTGAAGTTGGGTACTGGTAGAAATACTGATATTCACTCCCTGAATTAAGCATTGTATATTTCTGCCTTAATGATAAAACAGAGATATAATGCTCACATGAATCCCCAGGTCTTTGACTCTGTCCTGTGGGTGTAATGTTAGTATAAATTAGCAAGCTGTCTAATTTGCCAGAGCCTGGGATTCCCCACTGGGACCACCAAGCGTGGGAGTAGCCAGGGAAATCTCCACAGAGGGCTACTGCACAGGCACATGGGCATAAGAGATTCCTGTAATATGTTAGCAAAATTTTAAAAAATCAATGCAAACTAGTTCCATGTTGTAATTCAGACTGAGCCCCAAAGAAGTATACAGGTTACTTGCAGGTCACCACTTGTAATGATTGCCACTGTGGTTCCTTTGCATCATAGCATTTTCTTGAGTCTCCTTTTGTCACCATGTAACAAACAATAACAAAGAAACATTCTACCATAGTCTATAAAGCTTCAGTGGAGTTGGAGCCCACTATTACCAATCTAAGATCTTTCCCTGAACAAGTTGATGTTAGGCTATTGTGGATGGGCCATTCTTCAGGCAAACTGTTAAGAAATGGCTAGCAAAATTGTATTATCATCCACAATTCAATGAGCTAATAACAAAAATAAACCAGACGAGCCTCAGTGCAACTGTGGAGAGGTGCAAAATGTTAAACCTTTCCTTTTTCCCTTGTGTAGTTATGATTGATATGAGAACCTTAAATTCAGTATCGGTGACCTCTTACAAAGTAGAAGGTTCCCCATGGTTTCAAGTGCAATTTTTCTTGTGCTTGGTTTGATATGTCACGGAATCAAACATTAGTGAAGTGTCTATGTCTCTTGCAATGACAATGAGAGTTACAGAAATAGGAATATGTTAAAATGACCAGATTTTAATATAATGTTTTGGAGACTGAGTCGACTTACAACAAGAATGCCAGCTTTTTATCTGAATTTTGTTTAACTGAAAGACCCATCACTATCATAAAATTAAATATTCACATCCATTATTATTCTCGGACTAGGGACAATAATTTAAATTAATATCAAGATGCATTTTTAAAAATCATCAATCTGCCATCTTAACTACATTATTTTCTACCTTCAGGCACATGTTGTAGTTTTTATGAACATGATTCAAATAAATTGGCTCTTTTTCCTCGGTGGCTTCTTTAATTACTTTGTTATTATCCAAGGAACTGGTTTAATTTAAATGAACACTGTGTTCTTGCTACTACTACCCAGAGAAAACACAGACTCAGAACATGCTGTTTTGTAGTTACAATGTGTGCCTCTGTATGTGGATGCCAAAACTGGTCCAGTCTATTTACCTACCTTTGTGTGACACAAAAGACTCCTAACCAGCCCAACAAAGTCACTTGTCCTGAATACCTTCTTGTGAGTCTCGCCAGATAAAGAGCAAAAGTAATTAGGCAATTAGATTAAAGGACACTGTTACAGAATATTTATTACAAATCTAGACAATACAATTACTTAACTCTATTCAGGACAATGTTTTGTTACCAAGTATTTGTGTATTTTTCAACATAGAAATGTATGTAACAAATAAACACAATAAATTAACATTATTTGCCCTGTTAGGTCCTTATATTCCTGTTATAGTAGTACAGGTTGGTAACTGAGTTCTGTATGTAGGTGTAAGATTCTTCCTCCCCCTCCTTTTGGTGTCTTTCCAACTAAAGTACATAATAAAATACATGAGAGGGTGTTTTTTTAAAAAAAAAATACAAGCAAACATTGGTACTTCATAAAATATTTAAAGACCTTACAAAAACGCAAAACTGTATTTCATTTCCTGAAATAGTTATAGTTTCAAACTCCATCTATTTATTTTAAACCAAACCCATGTGTGTTCGAGGCAGTTTTTATCTGTGGAAATACTTTATTTTTGGCTGGCCTGCAGGAGTGAACCTTAAGTATAAAGCAACAAGAATGGCAAGTCAGGATATTGAGAAGAAATTGTTCTATCTGCAAGAACAAATTGTTAAAATCTGAGCAATTTTAGCTTGTGTTTTTCTGTGATTAAATATGAGTTAGATGACCATATTTTATGGTGATAGTCTAGGTAGATAGCAAATTTTTATTTTCCTGTGTGTTTTAATGGGAAGAAGTGTTCCTTCCTGCTATAAATCTGACAGGTTTAGTCCCTTCTCTCTACAGAGAACACTTGCACTCTCCTTTTTTAGAACGGTTTTCTCATATATGGTTGTATGGGGGCCGAATCATCATAGAGATTACTTGCTTTTGTTCTTCCTTTATAATACCAAAAGGAGCTCTCAGAGGCATGCTGCTTGGGACTCAAGTGCTGGTTCCCATAGGGAGGAGCAGCTCCCAGTCATCGGTCTCACAGCATGAACACCTTGGGAAGTCATTCGCAGAACAAGTGAAATTCAGCCTCTTGATTTAATGACGTTTCACACCATTCTTGTACAGGCAGAAACAACTTCTCAAAATATGAACCAGAGGAGACTCAGACTGGATGTCTCCTCGTACTTAATCTGTGCATGCTGTAGATGACAACCCTGGTTGGCGCTGACATATTTCCAACATTTGAACCAATTTCTTTTGCCATTAATTTATTAATATTGTCATCACAAAATCAGAGGAAGAGTCAAGCACAAGAAAGGTCTGTGATTATTTTCTTTTTTTAATGTGATCTCTGCTAAACATAAGGTTTATATTTGCTTAATTAGGACTTTACTATAAACATTAATGACCCTAAGGCCAACTTGATTTGTTTGAGAAAGGTAATAAATTATCTGCTGGACCAGTTTGATCTCTGTAAAGAAGTCTTAGTCCAGCTGGGGCCTGACTACATCCCCAAGCATCCCATCTCACACATCTTTTACTGTGTCACAATTCCTCTTGCAGCAGCCTCAGACATGTCAGTAAAAATAATATAAAAAGCCTTGTCTTTCCCTTTCAGACGGATGTTCTGCTGCCCACCGCAGCGCTACATCCTGAACAATCATTGCTTCTTGTGACTACCAGGATGATGTCAGGATCTTAAAAGAAATAATTAGATGCCAACTTTGGATAATAGAGTATTTAAAAATCAATTAGCCTTAATGGGAATACTTCGCAAGTTTTCTCATGATTCTGCCGTTTGACACGATGTGTTGAAGTGTGTCTCACAGACAAGTAATAGCCCAGTATCTCACGGGAAAGTGAAGCCTCCACTGTGATGTACTAATAGTGCATTTCACTGCTTCTGGAGTCCATTCATTTCTTGCCATACCAGCGTCAATGAACTTCCTCGCTGCTGTCAGTGTGTTTAGTGCACATGTCAAGCCAGCACTGTGCTGGTCCTGACATCAAAGAAACTGGCGGCAATCAAGATATTACCTCGAGCTGGCAAGAAAGAAAGAAAAATAACAGGAACATATAAGGAGCAATAACTGAAATACTTTCTTTATCTACCACCCCAAATTTCCTGTATGTTGTGGCTATAGAATAATAAATCTGCACAGACCATGACATGAAGAGTATTGAAAGGGAGCACATTTTATCTTTTGCTTCACACTCTGTGGAAATATCATTTTAAAGGTGAGGTTTTGGGAGCACGTTCTGCTTTTTTGTTTTCTGGAGTCTGCTTGGAAGCCAGTTTAGTACAACTTTCTCCCTTCCTGTTAGTGCATCCTTAAATATCTCTTCCCCATAGAAGAAAGATTACAGACAAAGCAGTGCTGTTTGCTTGGCAATTTGAACACTTTTTGAGTTTGTTTTTTCCTTCGCTGTTTTCTCACTGGTGACCTGATATTATATGATGGGGCAGATTACTGACTGATCGTTGATTTGCATGTCCTTCTGAATGCAGCTCTCACCAAATCACTTCACATTGACTTGAATGTAAGATTTACTTCTAAATCCGTAGAAAAAATGCACATTTTGCTTCGCTACCTCTAAGGAAAGGAAACCAAGGAACTGCAGAAATGTCACATCTTCCCCTGTTCTCCCTTTGGTACATCCCTGAGATTCAAGCACATGAGAGATGGCAGATTCAGGATCAGTCCCCCTTTTTTTCTAGGACGTACCTGAGCATATTTTCTCCAGGGAACAACCTGTACCAAGTCTACTGAGCTCTCCTAGGCAGAATTTTGCTTAGCCCTTCCTGTTGATGATATATGAAGCTGCTATACCAAATATTCCCCAGTCCCAATCCCCACCCACCTCACAGATAAGGTGCTTGAGAAACAGCAGGCAGATGAGATATCTGAGTTTCAGAGCCCAGTCTAGGGAATATTTTGTCCCTTATCACCAATAGCAAAGCCAGCAGGGCAGATGAAGCAATCCCCACATCATGCAGCAGCCCTTTGCTGGGAGGAAAATCCAGGGTCCAGTGCCTCATACAGCAATTGCCCTCCAAAGTCTCACGTAGGTGCTGTAAACCCTGGCTCATGGATAGAAGGGCATAAAAAACCTCAGCCCTGCTTTTGCCCCATTATTTCTTGACTGAAACACACCATCCTACTTCAACACACCCACCCACACACACACAAAATAAGCAAGTCCAAAGCAAACAGCTATTATTAAATTATCAGCCAAACCAACTTGATGTTTTGCTGATGTTGTTTCTTAAATTGTTTTTGGTGTTGAACAACTTTGATATATTTTAAACATTTGAGAATTTGAACAGAATGGCTGCTTATATAGTTGATAAATATTTTCCTGTTATACATACTAAAAGCACAAAGGTACTGCATGGGTAAGACAATTTCAAAGATATTAAAAAAAATGCTTCATAAGCTAAGTAAACAAAAACACACATATAAATAAAAAATAGCATAAATCAAATTTTGTCTGTGGGGTGCCCTTTCAAGCATCAGAGCGTGGGAAGAGACTGCTGTGAAACATTAAAAAAAATAGCTCTATTTGCATCATTTCAGTGGCTCCAAACAAAACAGACATCATTGCATGAGATGAATAAGGGATGCACTTTCCCCTGTCATTTTGCCTTGGCACTTTCTGACATCAGCTCAAACTTTAAGCAGCAGTCAGTCAATTCTGCAGCATTTTTATATCACTTTGACCATAAAATAAATAAATAACGAAACCCACCCAGATGCAGCAGCATATCTGCATAAATGGATTGTTCAGATATCTCTCCTTGAAGTTAGTTTCTCAGGCTTTTTAAATGGGTAGCCTTAGGCTCATATATCTCTTTAAGTACCAACACTATGAATCACCTTGAAGAACTCCATTAAAAAAAAAAAAGAAAAAGAAAAGATCCTCAACTGTTGTACTAAAAATGAAAAATGGAGTTCCTTCTGCCTTCCACTGCCTAAGAACTGTGTCATTGCTTTCTTTTTCTGCTTCTTCTACTTTAAAGACTTAAGGAATAAACATTTCCCAGTGTTTGGCTGACAAATATTTGTATACGAAAACACCTGCATGATTAAATAGAACAACATGCTTATAACTTGTCCTTTACTCTGCTTAGCAATCAATTCTTTTGCAGATTTGCATGGTTTGATGACACAGTAGCAAGGAGCTCTAAGCACTTGTTTTATCTGCCTCCTTTTTTCAAGTGCTTATCTTTCAAGTATATTTAAAAATATTGCTTTGAGCTGTGCCATCTGCTAGCTAGGACCCTTAGGAAAGGTACAGGGACCGCTCTTCCTGGAATCAGATGGGGACGTGGGGTATGGCAATACCATGACCGCTTTTCCCAAAGCAGCAAGTAGAAGCAGGTAACTCAGCTGGAGTAGACGGACAAGATTCCTTCCTAGCTGCCCCCATCATATTGTGGGCTATTTGGTGGGTTTATATAAAGATGGTTTTGCCAATAAAGGCAGCCTGCAGCAGAAAAGAGTCTTCAGTGTGCCTGTCGCTCTCCCTTGAACATGAAGCCAGCCCATGTTCTTTTTTGGTTTTTATCTCTTTTTCACTGGAGATGTAGCAATGGAGAAGGTTTAATTTTGAGTCATAAACCATGTATTATATTTAAAAAGTGATGTGTGGAATAGGGGTTGGTTGGTAATTTTTTGGAAGTGACTATCTTAAAACAAAGATTTAAATAAAAAAACAAACCCCATCTGATTTATGGAATGCTTTGCAAAAAATTCATTGCAAGGAAAAAATAAAAAGAGCATTAAAAAAAACTTAGCATCAGAATATGTTCAAGTATGAAGGTATTTTCCATTCATTATTCAACAAAGAGTTAATTTTGAGATTTTATTTCCTCTTCTCCCTTGCAATCACAGCAAGAATAGGGGAACTACTGAGGAGACAAAGGATGGGAGTACTGGGAGGGAAGGCATCCCATTGGTGGTTTTGTTTGTTACTGTCTGACTTCCTCTTCTAATTTGTTTTCATAGAGGTTTTCCCTTCATCAGCCTGCTGCCTGCTTTGCTTCTGCTTTTGAGCCCTTCCAGGTCTGAGAGCAGCTCAGATGAACATCACTGCATAACTGGGCAGAGCCAGCGATGACCCTGTGGTATACTGAGAGACTCAATATCCCCTGGGGTGCTTTGATTTAGATTAGGGTCTGGAGGTACTGAAGACGACTGCCTTTTCTCCTCTGATCTTGCCATGAGGAAGCTCAGAGGAGGAGGGGGACCATTTCACCTGCAGTGTGGGATCTGGCATTGAATCACCTTCTGGGTATGGGATGCAGAACATGAACAGAATAAATTCATCTGAAAGGAGCTCTTGTGCCCAGAGAACAGTCCTGTAGGCAGGAGAGTGAAGCTGTGCATTTATATGCAGTGTGGAGGGTTGGCGAGGCTGCTCTCTGAGCCTCAAGCTCTCTCTTGGTTAGACTTCAATATGACAGACAGCCATCAGGTGCAGACACAGATGGGAGATGTAGGAATTCTTCCTAGAGAGGACTGAAATAGCTCCTGACATTCAGAGAGCTGCACTGGAGATGGACACTTCACAGAGATGTGGGTAAAAACGAACATGGCTCAATGTGAGGGGGTGGGTAATGTGGAAGAAACTCTGTTTCCTTCAGAAAAGATCTTAGCAAATCCTCAAAAGAGGTGTCTTCTACAGGCTGAACGCCCCTGAAACTGCTCAGCCAACTCCTTTGCTGTCATAGAGTAGCTAAAGCAGTTGGAAATTTGATACCCTTTTCCCATATCCAGATCTGGGTGGGCTTCACTGCTGCTTCATGGAATACCAGGTACAGCTGTGGAGGAACCACTTTGCTACTACTTGAAATGCAGGAGCACATCACATGTCTTCCCTGAATTATGCACAAGTCAAAATTGATGTTCAGGGTTGACTTAATAACAGTATTGCAGGACTGAGCGCCAGCATGGTACTCTGTACAAACAGATTAGAAATCTTTTTCCTGCTAGATCATCCCATTCTGTTTGCAGTCTGAGTCTTTCTTTTCTTGCACGCAAAGCTTTGCAGCTCCAGGTTTCGGACTGCCACTGCTTTTGTGCTCCTGGTTTGGTTTTTTTGTGTGCCCATAGGAGCAAAGAGGAAGCAAAGAGTATTCTTAGGTGGAGTAGAGATGCTTCAGAGAGGGGCTCATTAAAAGCAATCACTGCTCTATGCAGGCTGGTGATAAAAATGGCCTTCAGTGAGGTACATTACAAAAAAAAAAAAAAAAGAGATTCAGCACCTAGGTATTAAAGACAGGTAGAATGCCACATTGTCTTGCTTGAACAAGTCTGGTATTGCTGAATCAGTGCTTCAGCAGCTAAGCTGTGAACGGATGACACAGGCTTCAAACCTGTGGTGACTCACAAGCAGCACAGCACATACCAGCAGGAGCAACCATGGGATTTCACATGAACAATGCTCTTTCATTCAGACAGGTTTCAGCAAACCCTAACTCAGTTTCTCAAAAATTCTCTATCTGGGAAATTCTTTGTCCTGCTTCAGATATAGCCAGTCCTGGGCTGGAATGAAGAAAATATTTAGGAGTGTTCATTCAGATGCACTACAAATAAGGAATGTAATGAAAGCACAGTAGAATTTTCCCATGAACAGGGTGAAAAACCTTAGAATGAACAGCATTACACCAAGGTGCAAACCAGTAGCACCTGCATTATTCTTATGTGCACACAGATACACAGACCACAAATCCTTGCTTGCATTTATAAGGAAGATTATTATGAACTTTGGATGTTATATTCTGAAATGGTATAACACAGTGCCTCAACCTGCCCACATACTGCAATCTTTTTTTCCAATGCCAGCCCCAAGCCCAATGGACTTGTCAGCAGTTTCTATCATTAGCAACATAATCCCTCCTCTCTCCCGCTCTCTCTTTTTTATGTTTTCCCAGGGCTGCACCAATAATGAATAATTTACCAGCGCAGAGAAAGAAAAGTGTCACTACTGGAGTCTCAAGGCTCATCACTCACAAACCTGTCACATGGTCAAGAGTCATCAGTGCCATTATTTGTGTGAAGAGAAATTAGCACTAATCTACTGCTGAATCTCTTGCTCCAGCCACTGTAAATGGTGCCAGATTCTTAACAGAGCAGATTGTCTGTGCCACTGCAAAATGCTTATCTCACTAAAGTTTAAAAAAAAAAAAAGCCGCTTTCTCACTTCCTAGAGGACAACCCTCATGTTTAGAGTGAGAGAAGAGGCACTATAATGCAAAGGGATGTTACCTCTCCCACACTGGAGTGCTAAAGATTTGCCTCTCTGCTACTAATAAAGAACTATTGAATCCGTAGAAGGGATTTCAAGCTGGACTTTCAAAGATGCACATTTTTTTTTTTTGAAAAGGAAATATGGCTTTTCATGTCACAGAATAAGCATGTGAATGCTAAGATTTGAATTTTAAGAAGGAAAGGAAATGCCCTGTAGTTTCATAGTGAACTATGAAATATAAACAAAGTACAAAATAGAACAAAATTGTGCCTTGAGTAAATAATCAGAGCAACAATGGAACTATTGTACTGTGAGGGCCTTCCTCCTATGAAAGAAAAGAAGAGATGGGTAATGCTTGGTTTGCTCCAACAGTCATTTTTATCCATCAGTCTAGCAATTTTAAACCTGCCACCATCAGCAGGTTTTTGGAACATCCCCTACACAAAATACACAGCAAAAGCAAAGCTACCATTGGCCCAGCTCATCCCAGTGGCAGAAGAAGTGACAGCTGGGGCTCAGAGGCAGAAAATCCCTCAGTCCCTCCTCAAGGCCTCAGATGATCCCATCAAAGGACGAGGTTTGTTCTCCACTGGGGACCAGCCCCCACATCTGGTGCAGTCCAAGCAGAGCTCCTTGCAGAAAAAAAAATTGTTTCCATGTCTATAGCTTTGAAATGGTTTCATTTTCTCTCTGTTTCCCTTTGTTCAAAATAATTTTCCAGTTTTAATTGCTAGCAAAATAAACCTGTCTGAATAGGGCAGACAAAAGTGAAAAATGTCATCCTTTGCATCATGAGGGATGCTGGCCTAAAATCAGAAATGTGGCATTGTAGAACAAAATTTGGAAGCAGGAACTTTTTTATTTTGATCAGAAAAGTACTTAATTTGTTGAAAGGTCTTTCCTTTTCCCACTCTAGTCAGATCTGCTGGGAGCCGGGTCTCTAGCCTGGCTCTGTGCCTGGCAGCCAGCCTTTAGGACTATCCTCACACTTCTTGGCAGCACAGCCTTCCCAAAAGACACTCTGGGGGCAGCCCCCAGCTACAGCAGCCAGTGTAATCCCCAAAGGGGGAGGCTACATGAGAAACATAACACAGCCTTGGGCTGTATTATGGTTTGCACCTAAGATCCTCCAAGGACACTATGCATCCTAACCACCACAGATACACCTCCTCTCACTCCTTGGAGGTCAGTCCTTCTCCACTTGAACGTGCAAGGAGGCTGAGTTTGCTGTGGAGTGGAGAAGGTCCCACTGTCACAGTGAGAGGAGGACCAGCATGTGGGAGGTCTCCTTAGTGCTGAGATCAGGAGGGACCCCAGAAGTACCTAGCTCTTATGGAAATATGAGCATCCAAACACTGATGCAAAACCTCTAAGAGCTTCTCAGATAGCAAAATAAGCCTGAGTTTTAAAGTCCAAAAAATCTTTGTTTTTTTTTTTTTCAGGATTTTTCTTTTTTTTTTTTAAATCAAAAAAGGCAGAATTTAACACGAGTTTTCTGTGAATTGTGCAAACTTATAATATTGTCCTAAAACTGAATTCCCAACTGAATTTCCTGAGTCCCTTTTCAAGACTTATTCTCTTCACTATCCCTTGTCTTGAATTTGATTGCATTGCCACTCAGGAGTGGGATGTGGCCATTATTAAAAAACTTATCAGGTGAGCAGCGGAAAAAAATATTCTAATTCACCTTCCTTCTCAAACTCTTTCTACTGTTCAAAGTAATCTATTCCACTACAGCTTCAAAGAAGTTGTGTGTCCCAAATCAACACCCATTGCTGTCAGAGAATCTCTACCTCACTGCACTTGCTGCATCCCCAATGCCCAAGGCTGACTTCCTTCCCTATGGCCAAGGATTCTATTGCTCATCACATCCTTGCCAAGAGAAATGACCTACTTTACTAAAAACTAAGGCATTGCAAATGTATTCTGGGACTGTGGGACCAGGAATCAGGGGAGGGGATTGACCTCCAGTGAAGTCCAGTTATAGAAGAGAAAGATGAGATCTGTGAAAGACCAGCTTGACCAAAGAGGCACCTGCTGGTGGTGCTGAGGATCAGGTCACCATATCCTGCCTCTGCACAGCAAATCACTATTGCTGTTCCAGCTTACTAGAGCAAAGAAGTAGAATTTTTCAATTAACGTGTCTGAAGGGACCCTTCAGAAAGAAAGTGACTGTGGCTGAGGGCTTGAGATAGGCGCTGTTCAGACTTGGATTTTACTGTGATGTTGCTCAGGAAACACCTGATGCTTTCTAGATCCCTGAGCACATCTGTTGCTGGAAACATAACAGTGTTTACCTTGTTGCAGCTTGTGTCAAAAAGCAGCAAGAAGGAATAGAGTGGCTGTGGAGGCTCCAGGGACAGATTTCCACTGCTCCCTGCAGCTTGCAAGATGAGGCGGAGGACACCCTTGGCCTCTTGCCTGGACTCTCTGCAGAGGTAATGTCCTGGCAAATCATGGCCCCTGGATTAACCACAGAAGGATTGGCCTCCAACTTCCACAGGGAGGGCGAAAAATTAAACTGTGAAATTGCCTTACATCACTCCATTGGCAAACAAGGGCTTTCTTCACCTGGCAAGGCATATTTTGAAGCCATGAAATCTGCTAGGCAGATCTTGGCTCCCCATGCAATTTTCCAGTGTCTCCACCCCCACCATGGTATCATTTGGCTAGGTGGTGACACCTATGATGCTACCTGGCTAGATGAGAACCTCAAAGGTGACGGAGTAACAGGGCACCCACAAAAGGCGCTTTGATTGCCTGCAGCTCCATCTATCCTGTCCAGTATTTAAGTCTTTTCAGTGGCATTCATTTTCCCTTCAAGAAAGACGTTTACTATGACCTTTGCTCAGAGCAACTGGAACCAGCCAGAAACAAAATCTGTAACATATCTGATGATGTCAGCTCACACTTCTCTGCAAGCCTCCCCCTGACTGAGTCACAGCAGGAGGGTTCAAAGTGAATAGTCCATAGCACTAGCTTAAAGACATACTGACTGACAGTGGGTTAATTTGTCAGTAATTCAGAATGGAGTGAATTTTTCTGAATTCTTGGAGTTCCCTTTTCTGTGTCCCAGTGAAAATGAATTCCTATATCTCCAACTCGTAACAAGCTTGAGATGATTCAATGATTTTCGTTTTCAATCACAGCTACAGGACTTGATTTAGTTATTGCTTAGCACAGACTTCACACTCTTGCACAGTGTCAGGTATCAAACCTTTAAATTTAGAATTTAAAAATATAAAGGAAGACTATGACCATGTGCAACATGTTCATGGAAAATTGTCCTGTGTCAGATGTACATCCCAAAGCCTTGCTCAGCAGTTGTAGATTATTCAAAGTGACCCTAAAACAAATCAGAACAGTAAAGTTCAGGTCACTCACTACATGTATGACCTCCTGAAAAAGCTCTTTGCCTAGTAAACATAAAGTTCATTAGGACCTGCTAAACAGATGTCACACACACATTGAACCTTCTGAATGCTTTGCTCTTTTGCACTACCATATAAGGCATTAATGGCTGAATATCATATATATTAATCAGCCATCATTTTAATGCACCCTCCACTTCTTAGACTGGATGCTTATGCACTCAGCAAGCACTCCCTACTCATATGATGGTTATTTTTGTCTTTGCAGAACTGTTGACTCTCAATGCCTTATGACACATTTGTTGCACCACCCTGCCTCTGAGCAGGGTGGCATCAGTAGCAACTGCAAACAGCTCCGGCTGTAGCACCACTCATGAGTGACCTGTATCTCCCAGTTACTTAATGAGCCCTTTGAAAAAAATTCTTTTGTTTCCAAAGAACTCTCTGATTGATGTTGTCTGCAGCATTTGTTTTTTGTCAACTTATGCTTGCTTCATGATGCTGCGAAAAATCACAAATGCTATGGTGCACTAGTTGGTTTCACTGCACATCAAACCCTTTTCAAACATAGATGTAAACAGTTGCTTTGAAACTTAACCTTTTTTTTTTGTCAGCTTTCTTTACAGAGGCATGTTTTATAACAACAGACGTCTGCTTTCTCTCACACTTTATTATTATCAATTAGCAGGGTCAAAGAGCTCCCCTCAGGAAGGTTTAAAACAACACTTTCCCCCTTTAGTTTTAATGCCCTATACCAGTTTCTGTGCCATCTACTGTGTAGCAGTATACCTCCCACTTGCCTTTGTTATCCTAAATATCTATGCCTTGATTCATTGCTGGGGCATGCAGTGGGAGCCAGATCACAGCACTTCCATGCAGGCCTTTTTATAAGAACGCAACGGTATCCATTAAAAGAAAGGAAATCTCTTGCTTGAGAAGAAACAAAAACACACACACATGCACAAAAAACCCCACAGCAGCCTTATATTATAGTCTTCAGCTAAATTTGGAGTTGTATGAATCTCAAGCCAAAACATAACCACAGTTTAGGGAAAATGGCATAACGTATTGTAATTACAAGGTTCCATTAAAATAACAGACCCATAGTGTCAGCCAAAAGGTGAGTTTATTTAGCTTTGTTGGCAGTGAGAATTTGAGTAGGCTTCTTGGGCTGAAATTTCTTATTTCCTTTAAAAGGGAGAAACAGAACATTTCCCTTTCCCCATCACTCTCCACCTAAATGGCAGCTCTTACATGCTCTGTCAGCCTAGGTTAGCTCCATAACACAGATCTCTTTTCAGTGAGCTATTATTTTACTAGTAGCTGTAATGGGCTATTATCTGTGTGACACAGCCTCTAGAGTGGCAGAAGACACCTCTTTCTCCTCCACTGACAGATTGAAGAGCTAAATTATAATCTAAGGAACCAGGTGCCCAATTCTGTCAAAACATCTCATGTGATTGTTTCTTATTCAAGAGAAAACTATACATAATCAAGTAAAAGCGTATGAGGGTTCCAGGTCTAAAAAGAGATATCAGAGACAATATTAAGTAAGTGATGTTAATGCAAGGATGACCTTCTAGCTATTGTGTGTTTAGGGTTTAACAGCTTAAGAAAAGCTCAGTAAAGAAAACTGATATTGCTAGCTTTGCTAAAATGGAAACGTGAAAATAATTCCAAATCAAAGTGAAATTGACTGAATTTCACAGAAAAAACAAGAGAATACAAAAATTCATTCATTCCATAAGTGAGAGTAAATATCTGACAGTTTTAAATTCTTTCATTTTGAAGACTTTATGGTTTATGCTTCTGAGCTAGCACGAGACAGTATTATGCTAGAAATTTAGTGAGTGTTCTTTGACTTAAATGAACAGAATATGAATTTTAAAACATTATATTTCTTGAAGAATTATATGTAACATTGCCAGTGCAAGTTTAAACAAATGTCAAGGTGCTCTGCTCTTGGCATCCCATAGTTTTTGATTTGTAAAGCAGCTTTTTGATAATGTAATAGCCAGCAATGGTTTAAAGTAAAGAATCTGTTGGTGTATATAGCAATTTGTATTTTCTGTCTCAGACCTCATAACTTGTTCCCATTCCTGCGTGACAAACATTGATGGGAATGCTTGTGACGAGTTTTTACACTATGCTGAAACAAAACTTTTGATGGTAGTTTCCTCCCAACCATAATTTACTTTCCCTTTGTGCTAGTTTTGGCTGAGGTAGAGTTAATTTTCTTCATAGCATCGAGCATAGAGCTCTGTTTTGGATTTGTGCTGGAAACAGTATTGGTAGCACAGTGACATTTTACCTGTGGCTGAGCAGGACTTACACAAAGTCTAGTCATTTTCTGCTGCTCACATCAACCCAGCAGTGAGGATGCTGGGCTTGCACCAGGAACTGGGAGGGGACACAGCTGGAACAGTTTGCCCCCGACTGACTGAAAGGATAATCCATAATATGTGGTGTCATGCTCAGTATATAAAGGTGGGAGAAGAGGGAAGAAGAAGAAGAAAGAGGAGGATATTTGAAATGACTGTGTCTTCCCAGGTAGCCATTAGGCATGATGGAGCCCTACTTTCCTGGAGATGGCTGAACACCTGCCTGCTCACACATAGGAAGTGGTGAATTAATTCCTGCTTTTTCTTTGGGGTATGGAGCTTTTATTTGACGTATTAAACTATCTTTATCTCCCTTTTTTCTATATCTCCATGAATTTTCTCTCTTTTACTCTTCCAATTCTGTCCCACATCCCACTGGGGAGACTGAGTGAGCAAGTGGCTGTGTAGTGCTTGGTTGACAGCAGGGGTTATACCACAGCACCTAATGAAATATATTTTGATATTCTAGCAACAAAACTATGATGAGACTATGCTAGTGATTTTAGTGACAAAACTACTTCTAACTCAGATATTTGCCATTGGAAACACCTGTTTAAGGTGAGTGGTAAACTTTACAGAATCCAGATCACCAGAGTTCTAATACAGCACTCTTGCTTCAGTTCAAGCAGGGACATCTTTGATGTCTCTTCTGAACTCAGCTTTGAGATGGGTTCAGAGACGCACAGCATATAGGAGCACAAGGTGAGCTTTACCACTGGGATTTCTTTGACAGTAGCAACCACACATCAAAAGAAGTGAGACAAACTAATTTAAACTTAAAATGAAGGAAATATGACAGAGTGTTTGCTGAATACCAGCTGTACTCCTCTTTGGATTTTGTGGTGCCCCCACCCCAATACATTTGGGCAGGTCCTGTGGGAGTGTGTTACAGACCTTGCTCTGAATGAAATTCATGCTCACTGTCTGAAATCTGATTTTAGTACTAGTCCTCTATGAGTCTCGTCTTACGTCCTCTTTGCCTGTGTGAAAGACTCCTTGCTCTTACAGGCAGCATGATTTTCCACAGCCAGGATCTATTCAAGTGTAACTCTCTTCTCACAGCTGGGGAGTATCAAAGCAGAAAGTAGTTCCTTTTCCCCAGCATGGATTTAGGGCTAAGTAGCCATGCCATCCCATTTTATCCACACATTCACCAGCTCATCCTTGGTTTTTATTGCCTTTCTGTCACTCAGCTGAGCTCTCATCCTGTGACCAGTGCCTTTCTTCTCCTCACTTCTTTCCATTGAGGGCCACCTCCGCCAGGACAGGATTCCCAAGGGACCCACAGTCCCACCAGCCACTGCAGCCCCACGTGGCTCCCATCCTGGCTCCCACCCTGACTGTGCAGCAGAACCAAAGCCAGAGTGTCCCAAGCCATGCAGAGGTCTGTGCCAGTAGCTGGGCTTTGACCACAGCAAGGAGGAGTTGCCTTCATTCAGGATGTGCAGGTACCACAACTGCAGAAGATCTGTGGTGCACTTAGCACCACTGAATGGGCTTTAATTACCCCATTCAGGCCCTTGAGATGCACAGATATCAACTAGACCCAGACATCTGAAAAATAGCAATTCCCCTTTTGGTGAAGTTTTATTTATATCAGTATTTCTAATATCTCCAACAATTAATTCTCTAACTGTACACAGACTTTTTCAGGAACAGCAGAGTAGAGTGAGGCTGATTTTGTAATGTAGATTTTAAAAAGTACGCATTTTAAACCCTTCTTGTTTTTTGAAAGGTCATAAAAAAAAAAGGGCAACAAGGCTATTTCTTCACCTTTTGCAGATCTCTTTTAAGAAAACATGGCTTTGTCAGGTAACTGAACACACAGACTATTAATATTATTTCTCTTAGACCATGTCCTCTATAGCAAGTGAGTGGGAGGGCTTCAGCTCATCCTATATAGCTGGCAAAAATGAAATAAAAATGCATCCAGTAAAATGATCCTTCGGTATTATCCCACCTACTTCCCTAACTGTGAGGCAGCACTGCTGCCTTCTGTAGCCACTCCTGGGGGTACACCGGGCACCTAACTGCTATTTATCGCTTATTATTTGGCTATGAGGAGAATGGGTGCCTTTTCCTTGAGAAAAAAAATTATTTAGTGTATATATAGTAGAAATGCATCCAAATGAGATAGAAATAAAATCAAACATAACCACAGTCTTCAGAAAGCCAAGAGATTTGGTAGGGTTTTTTCAACAAGAAAAAAAAAGGACAATTTTTTTTGGACCAGATATTTATCTGAAAACGGCTTTTTAACCTATTTCATTTCTGGAATTAGGAGAACATTTCAAAGTCTGCTCACTTAAGTAGCTTATCTGAGAGAAGTATGCACAGTTATAAAAATGCCCCCAATGATGCCCATGCTATTCTCTCCCTTCTTTGATGAATTTTATTTAATTTCCTGCATCTCTACTTTGATGTTCTCTCTCTCTTTCCTCTGAAACACCAGTGCTTATGGGCTAAGAATAGGGTCCATATTCAGCATTGTCACAAAAGCAAAGAAGGATCTCTGGGCTTCTCTGCCCCCACTACCTTCTGGAAGACATTGTTCCACACATGCCCATTTCACACTTTTGTCTTCACAACCTGCTGGTGTTTTGGGGGCTTTTCACTGTCTTGCTCAGGGATAACGGGAACAGCAACTTTGTCTGTAGGCACTGGAGGGGCAATTTTTAGTGGCTGATAACTACACCAGCTTTGCCGAGAAGAGTGGTTGATTCATCCCTAGTATAACTCTGCTGACTCTAATGGCTTTTTACCAGGGATGAATTTGGCCCCATGTTGTTAGATGTCTGCATATTAGAAACAGAGTCATTTGCTACAAGGGAAACAGTCAACATCTTATTTGCATCCATGCATATCAACAATGCAATTAGGGCAAACTTCTTTGAGAATTGGATTCAGATGGTAATTAAAGTATTGTGTTATGAATTTTAATTTGGCATTAGTGAAGTAAATTATTCTGTATTGCTCTGTTCTCACAGTTTGGGCAGAATACATTATGCTTAGCTTACTGAGACCTTTTGAATTAAAAAAAAAAAGAAAAAAAAGAAAGAAAAGGAGCCTAGTCCCTGTGTCCTTAGAATCTAATTGTGTGGAAGAAAATGAGTTACATAAAACATTTGCCAGTGATTCAAAGTCAAACAGCAGTGAACATCATTCCTTTGATACCCTCCTACAATTTGGGGACTCAGTTGGAAGGGTTGTGGAGGAAACTGTTCTAAGCAGCAATAATTTGTAAGATGCAATAAAAATAAGAAAGCACATAAAACCAGCTACTTTAAAGACACAGATGAGACATAAACACTTAAAAAAATAATCAATGTCTACATCTGTATCGCTGGTAATGATATATGGCCAGCACATATGACCTTAGAAATTCTGGGTGAACTTACAAAATCCTTTTGGACTCCTGAGGAACATATAAGAGTCATATGAACATATATGTGTGTGTGTATGTGTACTTATATGTTTGTATGTGTGCATTTGTGTTTATAGTTTTGATGGACTGAACCTGCTAAGTAGCACAAACCCTGAGGGTTAGCTGCTAAATTTTTGCAGTGTTGCTGTGTTCAGAAACAGGGCTCAGTTCTTCATGTCCCAAATTCCATGGAAGTAGTTGGCAGAGGGTTTTAAAGGAAGACTAGGAAGAACAATAACAATTCTGATGTAACTCTTTGTTAAGCATAAGAAGTCTAGGTACATGCACATGGAAGGAAAGGAAGCAGTTTTTAGTACTTTTCTAGGAAGCTTTTAATGGCAAGATTGTGCAAGATGCTCCACATGTTTCCAATAAAAGATAATCATTGCTTGCAGAATTTGCCCTCCACATTGATAAGACACAGGGCACACAATGGGAGAGGTAGGATGTTATTCCACTCGTATTATATTGCATATGAATTTCTTTTCTTCAGTATTGCTTCCCTTTGATCCAGGGTTCCAGGGCTCATGCATCAGCACCTTCCAGGCATTCCCAGATGCTGGCCCAGCTAAAAGGCCTAGAAAAGGCAAAATGAAACAACTCTATTATGTTCAACTCTTCTCTGCTGGGCTGGCCCTAGCTGGATACCAGGTGGCCACCAAAGCTGCTCTTTCATTGCCTCTCCTCAGCTGAACAGGTCCTGCCAGGATCCTGCTCCAGTATGGGCTTTTCATGGGGTTAGTCTCCTTCAGGTACCCATCTGCTCCGACTTGGGTTCCTCCAGGGGCTACAGGTGGATAGCTGCTCCACCACAGACCTCCATGGGCTTCAGGGGCATAGCTGCCACACCATGGTCTTCTCCACAGACTGCAGGAGAATCTCAGCTGCTCTCCCTCCTTCTGCACTGGCTTTGGTGTCTGCAGGGCTGTTGCTCTCACATATTCTTACTCCTCTCTTCTGGATGTTGCTGGTATTCTTCAGTCTTTTTTCCCCCCCCTTCTTAAATATGTTATCTCAGANATGGGCTTTTCATGGGGTTAGTCTCCTTCAGGTACCCATCTGCTCCGACTTGGGTTCCTCCAGGGGCTACAGGTGGATAGCTGCTCCACCACAGACCTCCATGGGCTTCAGGGGCATAGCTGCCACACCATGGTCTTCTCCACAGACTGCAGGAGAATCTCAGCTGCTCTCCCTCCTTCTGCACTGGCTTTGGTGTCTGCAGGGCTGTTGCTCTCACATATTCTTACTCCTCTCTTCTGGATGTTGCTGGTATTCTTCAGTCTTTTTTCCCCCCCCTTCTTAAATATGTTATCTCAGAGGTGCTATTGTTGTCACTGATGGATTCAGCCTTGGCCAGTGGCAGGTCTGTCTTAGAGCCAACTGGCATTGGCTCTGTCAGATATCGGAAAACCTTTCAGCAGCTTCTCACAGAAGCCACCCCTGTAGCCCCCTTGCTACCAAAACATTGCCACTCAAACCCAATACACCTTCCTTCCAAGGAGTAAGTGAACAGTCAAACTCCCATTAGGGAGTGGGAGACCTGGCTCCTGTTCCCAGCCACAGCACTGCTCCCAGCAGGATCCCCAAGAGGGTCTGCATTGTGGAGCTGGTGAGGGGGCCACCCCCTCCCTCTCCCGCATTACCATCCCTCAGCACTGCTTGTGTCCTTCATACCAGACATTTGCCTGACCTACTCTCAAGGAATCCTGGTGATCGAGATGCCACATTTTCTCTAGGCAGGCCACTGAGTATTTCACACTCTTACTGTTAGACTTATTCAGTATGTGCTCATATTTAACTGGCATAGTTGTTGTAGCAATTTAAGTCAATCAGGCCTTGTTCTTAGACTAGTGAGAAAAACCTTCAAGTCTATTTCAAGTCAATGAAGCCATGACAATTTCTACCACCTAAAGGTACAAAACTAGGAAATGTTTGTATTTTTTATTACCTGGGGGAAGTGCAAGTCTTTTTGAGGTTTGGATTTCTTAATAGAAAAAAACTGTGGCTAAAATTCCAGGGCATCAAACTGCCATACAAACAGCTGTGTTTTCAGCATTTCCCATTTAGACAGCTAGAGAATCTAATGTTTCACAAAGACTAGGTACTCTCATGAAAACAAATTTCTCTATTCTTTTCATTGTAGATTAAAATTTTTAAGATTTAAATAATCTTTGGATGAGGTCCTGACATCATGTTTATATAAATATGGACGCACTCAGCTGAAGTCTATGGAGCTATATAAAAATAACACCAGTGTAAGAAGAGAGGATCCAGCCCAGAATATGTCAGCATATTCTCAGCCCCATGATATTGCCCAGCACCATACCGACTGGCCCCATATGCTTCCAAGTGTCCTGATAGAGGTGTTTGCAACTGCTGTTGGAGCGCTCAGATACATGCTACAATATGAAACAGATGGTAGCTCCATGTAAAATAACACATCCAAAGGTACCACTGTAATAACCCTCATGGTATTCATGTCTTTGAGGTAAGTTTGCTACAGATGTTAGCCAGAGGACATACTAAGCTTATTCACTGGATGTCTTCAGGGAAGATAGATGCTTCACTCCTTAGAAAATAAAAAATATATTGCATTTTCCTTTTTACTTGCTGAGATTGGTGTTTATATTCAGATGTTACCTGTCAGTTCCTCATTCTCCGCAGGTGCACGTGTGGATGTTCCCTGTTTGCTGGTGAGGTGCATTGAGGGAAGGTATGGGGTGCAGCACCGTCTGCAGCAGGTATCACCGGGAAGGGCAGAGCCCATAAGGGATAACAGCTTTTGTCAGCAGCATAGTGGAACAAAAATGACAGCAGAGGCAGACAGTATCCAGAGTGCCCAGCTGCCCAGTCCTAAATGCTACAGTACATTAAAAAGTAACAACAACAACACGAACAACAACCCTTTGCTGTCCCTCCTCATTAACTTTTTAAAGCTTCTGCTCACTTTGTGGAATCACCATTCTATCATGTGGTCAATAATGTATGAAATGAAAAACTCCTGTCCACTCTGAGATGAAAAAAGCAGTGAGAGATTTACAGTAACTGTTTAGTGCTATTTTTGGTAGAGGCAAGAAATTAAAAGCAAAAAAACCCTGTTCAAACATTTTAAAAGCAGTTCTATTGGGGGACATATATTTTCTCTTTCTTAATTTCTTTTATTCTTTGTCACCTGCTCACAAGAGAGACACAGGCTAGAGAAAAAGTAACACCATTTTTTCCTTAATTTCCTTTTTAAAATGACTTTATTGCTCATGGAAGACACTTGTCTCCGCTAGTCGCCAAGACCCAGAATCAAGAGTAAATGCACATCTTCAATCCATCCTCCCATCACTAGCAATCTCCTTGACCTATTAACCATTGCAATGTTAGGCTCAGCTGAAGCATCTGTCCAGAGGTATAACGTGGCGGGATTTTTCTGACTGTGTTCATCACTCCAAGACTGGAGAATTGCTTTGCCCTATGCAATTAGCACATTTGTGAAAAGAATGGAGAGGAATAAAGAAATATATTCCTAACCCTTTCTTCTAAGGTTTATAAAGTACTTAGGCTTTGGCAGAACGGGCTAGCTGAAAGTGGGCAAGTGGCGTTTTCAGAAGTAGATTTACAAAGATAAGGTGTTTAACCATCATGGCATGCTGTCTGTTTCCAGCGTGACTCTTCCTGCTGCCGCTGCTGCTGAATTCTCTTGCAGAGGGAACCGTGTTGACAGGCCTACATATACAGCATCTGGAAAATGTAATTTGGAGATGACCTCTCAGGAAGTTTCCTGAGGTGGTGCTGAAACCCATCCCTATTCCTGCTAACATAGCCTTCTTCACTGCTAGGGTTGCTGCCCCAGCCACTTCCAGCTTTAGCACGTGAGTCAGAAAATTCACAGTGGAATAGCAGCAGTGAATGGCTTCTTCATCTTGTAACAGCTCACAGCAAATTGGTGTAATCTGCATTTCCAGCTACAGGAGTTTTGGAGCAGAATTAATTGTAAATGACTTCTAGCCTAGTTATAATCTAAAATACTGTTTCATTTTGGCAGTAGAAAGGAACTGCACTTTCTGCATAAAGCCAATGCCTATAAAACAGAAGAAAGCAAAGCATGATCAGTGTGGTGAGCGGGAGATAAAACAAGCTTCTTGGCACTGGGCAATGGCAGAGGAAGTCTGTTTCCTCCCTGATAGCTAGTCGAACATTGTTACCCTAAACTGGGCTGGTTCTCCTCCCACCAGGCTTTTCATATACCATCTGTCCGTGCTGAAAATTATCAGGAGCATTATGTTGCGTCTTCACTTATTAAAAGGCTGGATGCAAACTTTCCAGAGTATACAAAGTGTCACAGCTTATTGCACTGGAAACTTTATACCATTATGTCTAGCAAGGCCCCTGAGTCTCTATTTTAATGCCTTGGAAATGCAACAAAGTAGAGCCAAGAAAGCGCAAAGTAAAACCTAAAAATTGAAAATCAGGACCCCCAATCTTTTCCGATTTTCCTCCTTCATTCACATAAAACTAGATACAAACCAAATTTATACCTATATTGCATTTTTCAAACGATGTCATAGTAAAATCTCTTCCACAAGCATTTTGTCTTCTATAGCTTTGAGGGACAGAAGGCCTTTAGAAGAAAACCATAGTGCTGGCACTTTTTCCTCCAGTCCCCCACCAAAACTTGCTTTCACTAAAATGTGAACAGCAAACTATCTTCAGATACCACATAGACAGAAGGTGAAATGCAATTAATAATGCTATTAATATCTAGGAATCACATATAGCCCCACATGTTTAAACACTCCATTACCACCTCTAGTGTCCACTTCCTTTTAATGAGCCAGTTGATATTTCCTGCAGTAAAAAGATGACAATATGCTGACTTAACCTGGGTCTTAGATATTCCTTCAACAAAATTAGAATTTTCATTTCATTAGAATAATCCATATGTGAATTTAGATTCATATTTTCATGTACACCTCCAGGCTGGATGGTGCAATATAGAAAGAGAACAGAATTTGCTCACTTTTGCTCACAGAACAGATACACCGAAAATTCTGGGCATCTGGTATTCAGATCACTGCTTCAATGATTAACTCCTACTAGTATTTTGAGAAACATATTTTATAATTCCAGAATTAAAATCTCTCACTGCTGACCAGTTTCGTGTAATTTAAAATGGAATATAAATTAATTAAACTGCCCTTAGTAACTCTTGAGCAACTTCAAAAGTAGAAATAGGTGAGTATCAATTTATTGAAATTTATCACTGATCACTGTATTTTTAAATACTATGGAAAATAACAAATCTCTCTTCTATTAAGTAATCCTTTGAAATATTCTGCTCTTTGTGAAGATGGCATTTTATTTATTTTTACAGAAAACCAGATCCTGTTCTTTACCCATATCTTACACAGGGAGAAAAATTTAAAGAAAGCTTATTTTAAAAGCCTTCTGTAGCATGGGAGAAATCTTGTTCGGTGTCTTTTGTTACAGACTTCACAGATAGCTGATTCTCTTTGGTAAAATTCCCCATAGCTCCTATTAAGGGTGAGAATTTAGAAGTCATCCAGGCAGTGTTAAGACAGTGCCTTTGAGGAACCTCACTTTACAGGCATTCGATGTGCAATAGCCTTGCTGGCCAAGCATGGCCCATGAAAGGCTCATCTTCCCTAAAGCCTTCGTTGCTCAGATTACCCTTCTCTGTTTATTCAGTTTTTGCTTCTCACCCAGATCTGTCACAAAGTACACAAACATATGTCTTTCTACGCCAATCTCTATTATTTTGTAAAATCCAGTGAAAAACATACAGGAATTGATTGTGGTAGCTGTCAAGCCTGCAAATGACTCAAGCATGTTTGCCCTTTCATTCGCTGCATTTTTTGGGTGTTAAATAAATAGAACAGGAAATGTAAAAAGCAGGTTAAGTCACTCAACACTTCTATTTTTTTCTGATTTGTGCCCTGTTCTGGCACCTTCTTTAAAACTACTTTTTGTTGGTCAGTAGCGTTGGAATATTTCTCGTTTTGAAAGCCAAAACAATAGGTTCTGCTGTGAGTGTTCTCAGCTTTGTCAAAATCAAGTACTGAATCACAACCAGGATCCATCCAGGTTCTTCAAAAACCATAGTAGACACATTCCTCATTAGGCATCTGTTTATTCCAAAACACAAACACACAGGGGATAGAATTAGATAACACTTTTCTGGCTTACTAAATGGGTTAGACTTAGTAAATATGGTACTCGATTTTCAACGGATTCTACCATCTGTCAGCAAACTTATTGCTTTTAGCAGGGGTTTTTCTTGTGGTAATTTCTGGAATTTTTTCCCCCTCAGTTCTTTTCATGAATATACATGCCTACAAAGTTTAAGGGAAAAGTATTACAGAAAAATGAATTAATCCACAAAATGTGAACAGTGCAGGCCAGATTATAATCACAAAGTACAAAGGGACTTGCAAATTGTTATTAACAAGCAGCACAGGGAAAAAAAATCTCATGTGTGGAAGAAACCTCCCATTGTTTCTCCAGTGTACCTAAATCCTGCAAAGAGCTACTGGGGCAGACGGTGCCTGTGCAAGGCACAGTGCAGCAGCAACTATGTGCTTGGCCAGAGACTAGTGTAAGAAGAATGAATAGCTGGGATGAGGCAAAGAAACAGAATTGTTCATCTGGGACCCAATGTCATAGAAGTCTAAGCATAACATTGCTGTTGTTTTTTCACACTGAAAAAAAAATTAAAATTAATCTGTCTCCAACCCATTCTGATGCTAAGCAGGAGCAAAACTAAGTCACAGAAATTCAGTCACATGTGCTTGTGCCCCTGGTTCTATTGTAGTTCATTGTCTCCCAGACAGCAGTATCAGCAAAAGTAAGTCATAGAGAGATTTCTGGCTGACCCACCAGGTCCCCATCAGTCCTTGGAGGTGTGAACTTAATGCTGTTATCCCAATGAGAAGCAGTCCCACACACCTTGCTAGGCTGGGACCAGCAGTGCATGATGATTCACATTCTCCTTAGAGCTGGGATGGGCAGTGGTTTGAAAGTCCTACAACAAGCTCCACTGCATGGTGCGCATGCATTCTTTCTACACTAGTGGCTGCTTTGTATCCCACAGGCAGGGCTGTGTTGCTGTTAAAGAGATTGATGCGCGGTGCTACTTGGAAAGAAATCTTGGCCTCATTCAACATAATGGAAGTTTTTTTCATGATTTCCAGCATATTTCTAGTCTCAGTTCCTGACAGACATTTTGTATATTTAAAGAAGGTATGAACTTTTAGAAAGAAGGTGTAAATGAGAATGAAGACCCAGAGATGCTGGTGGTAGTGATGGGTTTAGCACTGACTGTCTACAAGGTGTATTCGGCACATTCCTCTTTTCCTCAGGAGTCTCCAGTACAAGAACTGCATTGCTGCCATCACCCTCATTTTCAAGAAGACATTGTTCCTGGGAGTAATAGGGGACAACACAGAGATCTTGTACTTCCCCTCCCAGTTTCAGCTGGTCCTGGAATACAGTTTGTCATATAATAATACTCTGCCTTTTTTTCACTCACAGTTTCAGGCCAGGTTTGTTCCCTTGACTTAAACAACCCTTTTAGCCTGGGAATAAAACAGGAAGAGGGCAAGGCATGATTTTGCTGTAGACAGCTTGGGCAAAGGAGTCAGCCTGCTGAGATTTGGGAAATTATTAATGGCAGGGAAATGGATTTGGGAAGAAAAATGGCAAACAGTCAGAGATTCCTTGTAGAAAAATGCATCAGTATATCCACAGCATTAAGCACCATTGGAGCAGGCAATCCCAGAGCTTGTAACAAATCATACAGTGTACAATGAACATAAGTACAAAAAGTAATCAAGAGTGAGAAAAAGGTTAGCATTAAGTATAAAATATCAAAACAGAGGAGGAGTAGGAAGATTATAGAAATGTTTGTGAGACTGTAGAAAAAGTATAAGTAAAGGCAAGGTGAAGAATGGAAAGAGGTGTGAATGAGATGTAAGATAAATGGGAAGACACACTCCGTATACATAAAGGAACAAGAGATAGCACAAGAGGTGGAATAAGAGATAGAAGGGCTGACACAGTAAAAAAAATAAAATTATTTATTTATTCCTATGTTCACAGTCTGTTATGGAGAAATAATCAGATACTTCTTTTCCATGAAAAGAAAACATACAATGATAAATCAAAACTACACCCAAGATGAAGTCAATGAAAGAAGGACACCAGAAAGCTTAAATTAATTGCCCATATCAAAGACTCATACCCTATTCAGAAAAAACAGCTTCACGATACATGCAGATATATTAGCAAGCGTACTCCCTTAAAAAGCTCTTTAAAATATGAAGGGAAAAAAAATCAATAAAATAGATGACATCACATTCAATGCCTGTACTTTTAAAAAGGGATTTGATCTGACAGCAAGAAACCATTCCTTTTATTCAAAACAACACTAGGAAAAGTAATCAGGTGAAGATAACATTGGATGAAAGTGCTGTCGGAGAAAATATTGGGGAAAACTTGCAAGAGAAAGCTATAGTGACAGTTCTTGTTTCAGTTACAGCAAGCATCACAGACTCAGTAAAGCAGTAGACTACAAACATCCCAGCAGGATGTCATGGTCAAAAAATCTAAAAAGAACCATTCATGGGTGAACAGGGAAATAGAAACTTGGGTTATGGATATTAATTTGCCTATGTAGTTAGTAAGGACATGAGTATTATTGGAATATACTGCTTCTACTTACTTCACCTACACTTATAGAGACACTAGAAAGTTGGATAGGGCTTACATTGCCAGTATAAGGATGCAGTGAAAAGTGGAGGACATTCATTGGAGTGAGGGAGAGAGTGAGCAGCCTATTTGGAAGCTGAAATGAACTTTCCATACTCTGCAAGGAAAAATTTCCAGGGATATTACATTGTTTAATCTTGCACACAGAAACAGGATGCAGTTGCTGGAGGGGATTCAAACAGTAAACTCAAAAGTGTCTGTTTTTCACAGCAACATTCATTAACCACCAAAAGTAAATGACCAGTGGCTTTGGGTAACTCTTACTACTTGAATTCAAGACTGTAAATCTTCCCAAGAAACACTCTACACCACAAGAAAAAGTATTCTACCCTGACCTAAAAATGGCTGGATAAAATTCTGTAGTTCAGGTCATACTGAGCATCAAGAGAGATGTCTCTTTTGGTGTGAAAATGCATAAATACATGAAATGCCCATCAAAATTCTGAAAGACTTAACAAGCTTACCACATAGCATCTGCTGACAGGAGATCATGATGGGAAAGGAACAGTATCTGTAACACAGTTCCCTGAAAAATGCTTGGTGTAATAGATTATACTGGCAGTGAATATAGGAAGAATATTGAACTTCAGAGTGATTTAATGGGAAAGGGGATTATCGGAGAGTTGGAAGCTTTATTATTAGGGCCAGGATTTGTTGTGTTTATTTATTAAAAGGTTGTTTAGTCAGGCAGTGGTATTTGATGATGATACCAGGCTTGGAGAGAGGCAGTCAATAACGAGGCAGAGTGGATTACAGTTGAAGCTGGTGCTGATATACTACAGACAGTGAGTGAGATAGACAGATCAGTGTCTTGTAATTGATCGTAAAGAAATTTAAAGAGATGAAGGACTAAAAGGAAACAAACATCCTCAGCAGGAAGAGGAGGGGTGGAAAAAGCTAAAAGAGAGCCATAAGTTAAATGGTAAGCCCTTTGACAGTGTTTGTTGCAGCTATTTAAAAAAAAATAAAACCAGAAAAATGTAAACAACTTAAAGAGAGATCCTCAGGAGGCATTTCAATGAGATCATACCATAAGACCTGAACATAGGTACTAATCCTGTATTTTCATTATCAATGAAAATGATACAGCATCACTTTATGTAAGTAGAAGCTGAAGAAATTTAATCCAGCCTACCTCAACAAATGCAAAAAAAGAGCATAGATGTACTTGTGAGAGCCAGAGTTTCTATCAATTAAATGTTGATGTACAGTAGACACACTACAATTATATGAAAGGTTAATGCAGAGTGTTTTGTGATGGCTTCTCTCACCAAATGGCTGATAATACATTCTTGTGAACACTTGTTTTCTTAAATGGCAAAGTCTGTCCTGAAGAATAACAACCAGTTGAAAATGCGTTAAGTGATATTTATCACAAATTTTATTGCTTGAAGGGTCTGTGGAGATCATGCTCTGACTGCTTGTCACAGATTTCCTGTCAGTCTCACCTTTTATCCAGTGGTTCCCTGCCAGCAACATGCAACAGTCAAAAGCTGGCTCAAGAATGAGGGTAGCCTGATGGTGGGTTTCAGCTACGATCCTTCCTGAGATCCTGTATGCAATGCTTCAAAAAATTAATATATTGTCAAAAGTAAGGGCTAAGAATATATGAGAAAATATTTCCTTCATATAAGAAAACCCCTTACTATGCCAGAGGCTGGAGGTTAAATCAGAAAGTAATTTAGGCTCCTGCTATTTGATGAGCCCCCCTTGCATGAGCAAGCCTAGTGAAACCAGCCTGAAGTGCCATTTGCAAACAGAAAGGATAAAGCTGTTGTCTGCACTGCAGGTGTACCTGCAGGAGGGAAGTGTCTCTTCTCTAGGCATTTATGTGAAGTGTTCCTTCCCCAGGCATTAGTTTGTGGTCCCACAGGAGCTGTGGGCAAACACTACCTCTGCCCCGGGTTTCCCAGTGGTGCAGAAGGAGCTCAGTCCTTTCTGCCTTCACTGCTGTTCTCCCTGCCTGGGGCTCTGCACAGGATTTAATTTAACCCCTTGTTGTGATCCATCTTATGGACCTTGCCTGTGTCTTTCCTTCCTAACACAGGTTTTATTCTTGTTCAAATTATTTATCCCAGTGGACCTAAACTTTTGCTCAGTTCCCTGCTGAGTTCCTGAAAGATAATGAACTAACTGATTTCTGGGTAATTTATGCATAAATTTATATACTGAACTGTAGTTTAATCAAACTCCTTTGCCTTGTGTAGTATAATAGCAATATCTAATGAAAACATATGAAGTATGTGTTCCATAATTACCTCAGACAGCTCATTTCGATTCGCTTCCTATTTAAATCCCCAAATTCCTATCTTCTTGCATTGTAAACACTTTCCTTCCTATCTCATCAATCTGAGTTATGTAAATTATGTGGGGGTGGGGGTACAATTAAATTTTTCCCTCAGTGTTACCAAAGGCCCTGTTCTCCCACAAACATCTGACTTGGGTGCACACAAAATATGCTTTTTTATTTGACTGTAAAACGAAGTTAACAATAAATCACAAATAACGTCAACACCAGTAGAGTGGTATTACTACAGCCAGGGCATACAGGTATCTAGATTAATTATTTAGAAAACACAGACATTAGAAAACTACCTTTTTGATATTATACCAGAGATATTTAACTGGAAGTACACTGTGGCCTCAACACTGCCCTCACTGAAGGCCAGTAAATCAGAAGTATCCACTTTGAAGCCAGTGGAGCTTCAACAATGCAATTTGGTGTTAGAGAATTTAGCACTGTTTTCTGAGGTCTGAGTGACAGCCAATTTTTCATAGCAGAGAAGAAGACCAAAATTAAAAGCTAAACTAAAACTAGATATTTACTGTTTAGTAAAATTACTCTTCACCAGCCCAACACAATCTTTCAAAATAAACCTGCAGGGGTGCAGACACATTTTTGCTGCATCCAGCAACAGTGAACTTGTGTGATGGCATTAATGCATCTAGGGAAAGGGCAAAGGAAAATAATATCAACACTGTTGCCTAGTCAGTATAGAAAGAAATTGTGAGGAGCTGACAATTTGACATCCACATAGCGTTTCTGCTTTGAAAGATTATTCTTTCCCTGAATTAATTCCAGGCATTTACAGTATAAGTGTCAGTTTGCTTCTTTATTATTTTTTCCCAAAGACTACAAGTTGCACATACACCATCAATGAAATGTAGTTACCTCTCTGACAAAACTGCAAGAAAATGGTACAAAGCAATATGATACAAAAGCAGAAGATGAAGAGAGTCTAACCAAGAGCACTGCGATAAGTGCTGAGCAGTTGACATGTTTCAGCAGTTCTGCTTCATATACAGAGAACAAAGAGTGCTGGAGTAGTTTCTCAGTGAGACTGAAGTGAGAGCCATTTACATGAGCTAAAGTCTGCCCCCTGCTATCTTGTCTGAGACAAATTATCTTATATTCAGCAAAAAGCCTGCTGAACCAAAGAGCAAAATCAACAGTTCCATAGAAGAAAGGCAGAAAAAGACAAAAGAAATTTGAGGTGTATGAGGTTGCAATTCTCAAATGCAGGATTTCAAAATCCAGAGCCCCCTCATCCTCATATCTCCCCGATTTCTTTAATTGTACCTTTTGCCCCGGTGTTTTTTTCCTGAACACTGTATTATTGGTGGGTTGTTTCCTTGTCTGGACCTGCTCATCTTCCATCTTCTGTGGTCAGTATTTGTTCCTGCCAGGTCATGACATCACCATCCTTCATGTCACAAAATTGATCAACAGCTGCACTCCTCTACTTTAAAAAAACCCCAAACCTGTATTCAGTTATTAGCAGTAATATGTTTACAGTAAATCACAGAGTTTTTTAATGCTGGGAACAAGTAATTTGTGAGGAAAAATTGACAACACAGCATGGCAAAGTGCCTGTAAGGAGACTTTTATCAACTAAGTATCATCTAATTCTAAATTGGATGATTTTCTCGAAAAATTACATTACAATGAAAAGCCTGAGGTTTTTATACCCCTAGTAAACAGTTTCTACGTAGTAAACAGTTTGATTAGCTCAGTTTTCAAGCTTTTTTGTGAGAAGAGTGAGTGATACAAGGAGAGTCCAATCCTCCAAACAAGCTCCAAGGACTAGCTGTGGCAGGACCTAAGGACATAATTTCTGACACATCTACACTAACAAATCATTCATTTCTTGAATCATGAGGTAAGTAGGGATAAATCAGATAGTAACTCAGTGAGTGAAAATGTGTATAGATATCCTTTGTATACTTTGAAGGAATGTGAGAGCAGAGGAGGAGCCAGCAAACTTAAGGCAACAGGCACTGAAACCCCAATCCCAGACTTTACAGCAAACGTGAGCCTTGTCAGCCCCAGCTGACGGGTTATTATCAAGCTGCTGGAGCATTCCTTTGCATGCTATTTCTGTCTTAAAATTCATGTGCCTCTACATTCAGTTGACCCTTCTCACTCAACCCCAAACTGCGCTGCTATAATAACATACTCCTTTAAGCTGACCATGCTACAAAACAGCAGAAACATCAGTGCCTGGAGAAGTCAATTGCTCAGGAATATGGAAGTCATTTGAAACTCTTGCTAGCTACCCTAGGAAAGATAACCTAGAAACAACCTCTCCTTCCAGTTAACTGTCCTCCTAGCAATGTATTCAAGGATAAAAAATGTAAGGAGGAGGAACAGTATGGAGCAGGTTATCACAAAGGGAAGCCATGTAGCAGTGTTTTTTGCTGTGGGTAGTGAGCGTATGTGTTATTGAAACAGAGCTGCTGAGTGCTGCCTGCTGTTCCCAAGAGAGAAGTGATTATCCAGCAGGTAAGGATACAATAGAGGACAGGTTCAGAGGAAGAGACACAAGCGGATCTGTAGCCGTTAGACCATAATTCCTTATATCCTGGAAGCAAATATAGTATGCCTGAGCAGCATTCCTTAGTTGTTTAGGAGATGGGTTTGAAACCTTCTGGCAAAGAAGGGCCCATCTGTTAAGGCTTGTCATGCCCAGCAGCCCAACAGAGGAGAGGCTGCTGCGCTCTGTAGCCTCCGGATCAGCCAGCAGTGAGGCTGAGCATGTATTCCCAACAGGCATACACACCATATGTATACATATGTATACATACATATATACCTGTGACCAGCAACACGGATTGACACAGACAGAAAACACAACACTCACAAGCACAAACAGTGCCGTGGCCTCATCGTGTTCTCCCCTCTAGCTGATCAGGATGACATGGAAAAAATATATACCTATATATGCACCATATGGGTCCCTCTACTAGATGGCCCTCAATTCTTTGCCCGTAAACTGTCCCTGGATCACCCACCTCCCTAGCTGTTGACATCCATACACATGCATTCCTAAGGCAGCCCCCTTGACAAACCCTCTGATCTCTGCCTGGTTTCCCAGTCACCAAACCCAGCTTGATGTTTGGTAGCAATCACACACTAACATAGGTTCCCATGCAGTGTGCATGGCCTCTGGCCTCTTTCCTTGCAACCCCCTGAGACTTCTAGGGCCCTGTGTCCCCTGGTACAACACTATTTGCTGGCCCTATACACAGTTATATGTGCAAAATGTCCCTTACTCAGGAAAATAGTTCAAAATAGAGTTTAATTCGAAAACAGGGGCATCAGTTCATGCCTCTGACCAGGGTATTGGGTCTCCCTCATCTGCCCTTGTGTTTCTGGGATCCTTCATGTCATTAGCCTTTTATCCACAACCCAACAGCATCCTCTTGCAGGAGAGGACCCACAGAAGAAGTAACAACCTGTTCTCATCACTGAAGGCTGGCTCAAGCCTGAGAAGATTTGTGACACGCATATGAAAATGTCAGCCTTACTGTTTCTCTGTAGGGGTATCTAACACAGCTGATATTTCAGTTCCCTTTTTAAAACAACCTATTAAAAAAGAAGCTTTAAAACACTAAGAAACATGAGAAACACAGTTCAGCTATCACCCTGAATATAAATGCTCATGTACCTGTCTACTACCACAAATTATTTTTAGCCTGTCTTCCCTTGTTATCAAGGCTTTGATGACCATGATTCTTTAAATGTACTGAGTAGTTTCAACTGAAAATTCTCAAAGATGAGTGAGATCTCACAGTCTGTAATAGTACCTTTTTTTTTCCTGGTGTATGTTGGAGGAGGAGGTAGAGGGGTGTGTTTGTTTTTTGTTTTGTTATGGGGTTTTGGGGGGGGTTTTGTGTGTTTTGGTTTGGCTCCGTTTGTGTGGGGTTTTTTGTTTGGTTGGTTTTTATTGTGTAAATGAGCAGCCAGATACTCTTTTAATGCCTCCTTTAGAAAAAGAAAAAAGTTATTGCAAACTCATTCATTATTACCTGTCAGAGAACTGAGGAGAAAACAACTCCAGTGAGACTTCAACCTGGCTTAGATGCAGAGGATACAAAGCTGCAGCAGTCTTGGCTTCACTGGTTCTGGTGCTGAGGCACATCACTGTTTTCCCTGGTTGTGCAGACAGGAGAATGCTCACCATATGCTGGATCACTTTGCGTTCTAGTCCTCTTAGGGGAAAACCCCTTCCCATATACCCCATCCAATCCTGGTGCTCAATACAGAGCTGACATTTTACTTCAAGGCTTCTTCGTAGCACTCATCACTGTAACACCTAACTGGTTCAAAATCTTTTATGACTTTAGCTACATAACAACCTGATGATGGAGAGAGGTATAATTATCTCATTTGACTACTGAGGAACTTAAAGAGATTAAGATGAAAATACTGAAAAAAAAAAGCGCCCATTAATTTTAGGTGCCCACTTTAGGATGTCTAGGAATTAATCTTTTAGAGTACTTAGCATAATGTACCCGTATACACTCAAGAATTTCAGTGCAGTTATGAGTGCTTGGCAGTTTTTATGAAGAAACTCTCATCTAAAGAACTTTCAAATAGACGAACATGTAATTATTGGCACCTGTGAAAGAACCAGTCCAAATGACTGTCCAGCATCACACCAGAATTTGGTGGTGGAATGAGGGAGAGAATCCAGTTTTCCAAGGTTTCTGTGAAACTGCCCATGAAAATATCAGCCTTCTCTTCTCATGACATCCTGCCTCAAGCAGTGAGTGTATCCTAACAGCAGTCACTGTCCAAGGCCCTGCAGGTAATAAGCTTTTTTCCTCATGGGCATAACACATTATTTCTGCATCCTCCCTTGCACGAACTGAATGAGCCAAGAGCCAAGAATCCTTTGGAAAACAGTAGGGATCATGTGAGTAGAGACTATGTTCTTTCACAAGGGCTCTGGTTAAGATTTCATAGATGGCCATCCATTCTTCTAATCCCTCTCTCCAAAATCCTGATCCTCTAATCTCCTTGCTTCTAATTTTGTAACTCTTGGTTTTGCAATCAAAAAGTCCTCTAAACATGTCTCCCGATAAATTGCAATTTCATATGTACCATCAAAAGAAGCAATAAGAATCTCTTTCCTTTCAGAAATATGTCATTTTAACAGTGAGTTATAGAGGACTTTTTTTCAATGCCACTGATATTTATTATTAATTCCTAGCAGATTTTGGGCTTGATTTTCTGTGGATATTGACAATACTGTAAAACAGCTCATCTCATCAAGTTCTGGGTGGGCATTCTGCTGCATCACAGATATTCAATAGTACATAAAAAATCTCCACCCTATCCCACCTTTTTTGAAGGCTGTTTTCTGATATTGACTGAGCCAAATATTTTTAAAATGTACAGGCTTTCCAGACTGTGGAAGTGGCAATACTTATGCCTAGTCTTTTTGAAACCAGCTCATCCACACAGAGATGATATTTGTCAAGCAGCATCAAGTAAGTGTCTAGTAAGAGTCTTAATGTCAGGCACATCAGTTTCTAATTTAACTCATAAAAGAGCTAAAGAAATCCAGTAATCTCACTTTTATACATACAGATAAGAACACAAGCAGCTTGTTGACTCAGATAGTAGCCACCATTTTCTATTTTCTCTTCTCATTTGATGCATGTTTGAATCTCTCACTTTCACCACGAAATACAGTGAAATATTGTGAATATTCACATCACAGAGTTGTGATTGCTAATATTGTGAATAGCAAAAGTATTTAACTCATATGCTGACTTGGAAAAATGAAGGTCATCTTGACTGCAGAGCTGGAATTCCATCACTTTGACTTAAATATAAATAGGTATAGAAGAAGGAGGCATATGGGAGTAAAACATCAAGAAAAATAAAATTATCTAACACTTAGCACAAAATGACATAAAACAAATGTTGGAAGGGCTTGATGCACTGAGCTATTGCCTCTACACAAGAAAACAGGAGACAGAGAGGAGCTAGTGGTGTCATAGAAAGCAAACGGTAATGGGGACATTCTCCCAGAAACTGCATCACTCCCAGGACATCCTCAGCACAGAGGTGTATTCAGGTGAATTAGCTGTGAGTTAATACATTTTGGAGGGTTTTACTTGAATGGAACATGCACATGGGCCATTTCTGAAAAATGAATATTCTATAGTTAGCATCATTAAACATGGGAAAACTGCCTCCCACAACAATAACACTGTCTACAGCATTTGTCATGTTTCCCAATATGAGAGATGCCACTGAAAAGATAAACATGACAGTTTGGTAAATAGCCAAAGCAACTCTTACAAGTTATGCCTATGTCAAGTAATATTTTTGACCTGATTT
Organism: Campylorhamphus procurvoides; assembly: GCA_013396655.1. Lineage (NCBI taxonomy): Eukaryota > Metazoa > Chordata > Aves > Passeriformes > Dendrocolaptidae > Campylorhamphus > Campylorhamphus procurvoides. The sequence goes on from WBMV01004992.1 coordinate 318,121, forward strand.
GCACAGTATAAGTGAGAAAAATAAATATTTTATTTTGAAGGTTTGCTGGAATAATAATGAAATGATCCAAAACAGATCTGCAAGTGACAGCCTGTTAATTTGAAAGTATACTATATGATAGGAAGCATCTTTTCCAATTAGCCAGCCATGACTGCATCGGATTTTGACTCCCTGGAGAAAATATACTAGCCTGGCTTTGTCGACCTAATAACTCTCCTAAGTTAACAGCCAGCCATTATCCCTTTCATCTTTACAGATGCGCACTTTGGAGTCTGTTTGGCCCTGCAATGTACTGGGCATATAATACAGTACAGGCTGGTGTTGTCAGCCAATTTATAGAAGAGTCAAAGACTTTCTTCTGGAATGAGTGTCTTTGGAACACTCATTTCTAGGCTAGTCTAGAACTAAAATATTACAAAGCATATCTAACTAGCTCCACGTAAGTGAATGAGTATGCACACTACTAGACAAGAAAAAACTGTGTTTGTGGCTCAGAATAATTTTCAATCGTGTGTTTTTGTGTGTATCTATCTTTTGCCAGAGATTTGATGCTTCTTAAGGAAGAAAAAAGCCCTACCACCAACACAGAACAAGAGATAAAAACCAACTGAGGGACTAGTGACAACAAGAAGGAATGACTGGTTTCAGGATGTCTGTATGTATCATGACAATAATATCTAATTAGGTTAAGTGTTCTATTTAATAATTCACTGTGTAATGAGATAGAGTAACAGAGAGTAATGGGATTTGTCAAAGCCCAAGCCAGTGCAGTATAAAACATGTTAGATATACAAAACACATTCAGAATAACAAGATCAATTGATTTAAAAGCCACTTATGATGTTGTGCTGTTATGAACTGCCACATCCTATGGGTTATCAGAGAGAAAAGCTGTTTACTTGTCCTTTTAAAACTTTTTTTGCCACTGACTTTCAGGAAGAGATTATCTCTGTGCACTAGGCAAAATGCATAAAAGCACAAAACTATGAAAATATGTATTCTTAAGCCTTTCTGAGACCGTAAAGAAAAAGGGAAAGAGAAAATATACCTCCTATAAAATAGCCAGTACATAATCTCAGAAGTTCATTATAGCCTTGAGCACACTGGTTTGCATCCCAGATTAAAGGATTTTCAAAAGAAACTGTGATTGTCTTGTCACGGTTGAGCTAGATATTAGTTGGCTGAGCTGAGTATCAAATATGGGAAATTAGTTGCCATTAAAAGCTAGCTTCAGGCAGTTCATTTCTCATCAGCCAAGCTGTGTGAGCCTCCTGCTGTGAACAGTGAACATTAGCTTACTAAATACTTTTGCTAATCAGACACCACATTACTAACAGAGGTGACTGAATTTAGAGAGGAGGGGCTGGATGGCAGATACTGAAAACCTATCTGAGGTGAGATTAACATGCTTCTCCTTATCAAAATGGTTAACTTGCCTTTTCTCCAGGCCTCTATTAAAAAAGATAAGCCCAACTAGTTCCCTAGTTCCCATTCTTTTGCCATTATTTTTCAAATCTGGAAAAGCCATAGAGAAGACAAACTGAGTCGAGATAACTTAAAAGTAGATAGTAGGAATTTGCTGTGCTACATGATGCTTTAGGAACTTGCTGGCTTGGAGGATCACAATAGTTTGTGACACCTAGGCAAACACCATCATCTATGAAATCAAATGCATGCAGTGTGAGGTACAGAGAGCTCCAGCAGGACGTGACATGCCACATTTGCACTTCTGCTGTGTTCCTTTTAAAGATGTTTTTTTTAAACAAAATCAGAGTGTCTGACCTAGCTCCAAATTTATTCTGTTTTTATTTTGCTGGAGGTTTGGAAACATTAGCAGCACTTTTCTTCTTTTAACATGCTCCTTTGCATTTACTTCATTGCTATAGCCACACACTAAAACAGTAGTTTCTGATTTTTCTAGATCTCCAGGAATATTTCTAGGTGCTGGGGAAAATTCAGACAACCTGCAGGTAAATGTGTTTGACCTAAAATGAACAGGCAGATTTGCACATATCACTAGGACATTTTTGTTGATGTTATGAATGCTTTTAAAAGTATTGTTAGAAATAAGCCCAGTGCAATAGAGAGGGAGATAGAAAAATAGCAGGAAAATTAGTCCAGGAGATGCTGCATTCAGGAGCAATGGGAAGACCAAAGTAAGGGGGGGTGGTGACAAAAACCAATCACGTCCTTGGTAAGAGAAAATTTTATACAAAGATCAACTGCACTGTAGAGAAGATGCCTGATTCCTAGGACAGGGCACAGGTGCAGCAGCTACACATCTCTTATGCTACCTCTCCACCTTGGCTTCTAACCAACTCCCAAAAATACTACTTCTGTCCTGTTAACGGAGAAATAAAAGGATCTTTTAATTATGAAGAGGAAGGGATTATGCCTTATGTCTCTATTCTGATGCTTGTCATCAACATGGTGACTGAAACGAAGGCAATTCCACCTTCTCAGAACCATCAGCCCCCTGAAATTATACTGTAGGTAAGCATCTCTGCTCTTTCTTTTATATCTGTCTTTCTTCAAGAAAACACATAAGTGAAGGAAACCAAGCTTCTCTACTTGATGAAAACAGTCAAAAAAACCTGCTTCCTGAGGGTAATGATGAAGGTGGTAATAAGCTCTTCTTCATTTTCAAGACTTTTGTGCCTCTAGACAAACCCAGAAGTGGATCTTTAAACACTGGATGAACTTCAGTGTCAAAATCAGAAGCCAGTAAATGCTTTAGATGGCAACTGAGATCCAAAATTAAAATTCTGAATATACAAATGCCCATATTTATGCCTAGCACTGAGGAACACCCAGCCCTGTCTGCTTCTAGACTCCAGGAAACAAGAATAGGAGACAAGAATGCCCAGCTGTCCCCAAGGAGTAGGCTATTTGGCCAAAAGTTCTGCCCCAACAGCAGCAGCGTGAAACACCTGGCCCACCCCTCTAATCCAGTCATTGTAGACTCCGGATTAGAGATGCCAGAGGGTACATTCATTTATTCACTTTATTTTTATACTGCTGGCCTGTGAATTTGTCCATCTTTTCTTTGAGTCAGCTGAAACCATCTGTCTCTACATGCTTGTCCAGAATTTCCCTCTGTCTGTTTTAAAGCAGTCTCCTACTAGTATTACTGAGTACCTGCACAACTGGTGGATGAAAGAGCTGCTTTAATGTTACCTGCCATCCCCATGATTTTATAATTGCGAAACACCTTCTTCTCTCACCAACCTTTTCCTCTCCAAGAGTTTCAGCTCTAGTATCCTCTCCAAAAGGCTGATGCTTCCTTTCCCTAATGGCTTCACCTGTCTTCCCTGCACCTCCTTCTCTGTTTTATAAAGACCCCTAGAAACTACTGGACCTCAAATTTGGAAATTTGTAGGCATCATCGAATTTCGTGTTCTGTTTTCTCCAGTTGTGCATGCCTTCCATCTGTCATTTGTCAACCAGGTACACGCAGCACCCTCTAGAGGTAGCCAGGTCCTCTCTGGCTCTCCAAAGGGTGTTACACATAACACATTGATGGCTTTGGAATCTTCAGGAGGTGCTCCCTACTCAAAAACATCTAAAAGCTAAAACTTTTCAGAGCATTTGGAAAGTATGAGTTTTTCATACACACAGATTTACTCAGGCTATACCTCCCCTTGTTTTTGCCCAGGTCTCTGACTAGTAACATGGTGGGTTTAAAATGTGTCCTATTTATCTGAAGCAAGAAAGGGATCCTTTCGGCATATGCAGAACTGCACTGTACACACTCATTCATTGAAAATAACTCAGTAAAACTCCAAAGATCCTTGCAAAACTAAATACCTAATCAGCAACTGTATTTCCAGTATTTGAGCTGTTCTTTCATGGTTTGTCAGTGCAAAACAAAATGTAGCTAAGTTACTCTGACTCACTACTTAACAGCTCCGCATACATTAATGATTGCACGTACTAAAAGCTTTAAATTGGTACCAGTTTGATGGAAACTGTCAAGCCTATAGTCATTGTTTCTGACAGTATTATGTGTTTCAAGTTATTGTTTCACTTAGTGCCTTGTTTCCTCATGTAATAGTTTTATGTTAGAAGGTCTATTTTGTTAAAGACATTTTTACTGTATGGGCTCAAAAGAGGATCACAGTTTCTCTTGGTGAACTGATCACATGAGGGTGGGGAAGCAGGTCAATTCAGCTTCCAAATTCAAGGAAGGTGTTTTATCCTCTACATATGGTGAATGTAAATTTTATTGAAAGCCATGAATTAACTGCAGGCTCCTGTTGAAGCTATACAAATAGTGTCATATGTGCCCTGGAAAGAGAGACTTCATTGTTTGTCTTCTGGTAGCACTCTGTTTTCTGGAGCCTAAAAGACAATTACTTCCTTGCAAACACAGGCAGATTAAATAAGCCACATTTTGTCCTTTTTGCCATCTGCCCCTTGCTTACTTTATTTTAAGCTGCATGACTAAGCTTTACTATCTGACATGTGAAGGTGGGACATGCTGTTTTTCTGCTCTGCTCCTTGAGGCTTGTAATGAATCCGAAGAAGCAGAACTGATCTGCAAAGGAGTGAGTCAGAAAATCAGTAACTGTACAATAATTACTTGCTGTGCCAAATAGCAGGACTTGGATTGTAACATAACAAAATCTCCTCGAGGAAGTTTCATGATGAAGGAGAAATATATATTTTTCTCCTAAAATAAAATTGTGGTCCTGATTCTGATCCTAGTGCAGGTACCTCAGTGAAAAAAGAGATCAAGGCTTTACCCAGTGCCTACAGAAATTTATTTTGTGGGTAACTCTCAGGGCAGAGAAGGAAGGAAGGGAGATGGGAGCATTCACATCTCAATCTGAGACGCTCTCAAAAAGCATCAACCCTTTTCACTAAGCTTTCCTGCAAGACAGAGACCCTCACAAGAGGCAACCAGGAAAAGAAAGTCTCAGGAAGCAACACACTGTGAGGACACGGCAGGGCAAAGCAGTCTCCTGTAGTGCTGGGGATGTGCTGCCCAGTGGGAGCTTCTGCATGGCCCCCAGTGCTGGAAGGTGGGCCTGGGGCTAGTGGGATTGTGTGGTGGCCCACTCCTCACAGCGTGAAGGGCTGCCACCTTGCCAGTGGAGCAATTAATTAGGGCCTCTCTCCAGCCCTGGACCAGCAGGGAGCCTTGTTACTCCTCTGAAAATGGGCTGATGATTATGTACTACCTGCAGCAACTGGTGGCATTTAAGCAGACCGGGTTTCAGGTAACCAGGGAACTGAAACAAACCTGAACGAAAATGATTTAGCAAAGGGAAAGGTGAGATAATCTCCTTTGCATATAAGACCCTTCTGTGTCCATCCCTATACAGGGGAGTATGAGTCCACATGCATGGCATGTGTCAGGAAACCCATTGGTCGTAAGGACTATTGCTTCCCTATCCCAAGCACATAATGCATATTTTTTGGTGGGTTTTCCTCCTTGTTTTAAAGTGTTGAAGTAAGGACTGTAGCGGGGCAGGTGATTTTATCTAAGACTATAGACACCATATACTTATTTGTGAATCCTTTCTATAGCACTGCTACTACAGCAGTGGAGATAGACATGGTGATACAACCCAAGAAGTCCAAGAACTCACTGATCAGTGTAAACAGGCAGCAACCCTGACACCCCAGATGTGCAGGCAGAGGGAGTTCAGCTGGGCAGTCAGTCAGGACCACCAGAGCTCACGATAAGGGTAGTCTCCAACTCACTGGATAGTGGTTGCCTGCTTTGCTGGGCGTAATTACTGAAATGAGTAGTTTAGAGCAATGTAAGACTAAAGTTTTGTCCTGCTAGGAACACTGGTTTCTGTTAAAGGTCAGTGCAACCTTTGTGTCTCTTCTTCAAAGAGCAAAACAGCTACTGGAAATTCTGGATTTGCACCTTTCCTTTCCAACAGCCAGGACAGCAGGGTCAGAGTAGCAAAGACAACTCATCTGTATGTGAGTAGGTATCGAACATGATAGGGGGCATCCACCCCCTGTGGGAAAGCACATCCTGGACCATGCCCTTTGCATGTTCTCCACTCCATTGTCTACACAGCATTCTGCACATACTCTTTCCCAGGACCATGTCCACGTGTTTCTTACATCTTGTGGGCTAAATTTTTTGGCAATTGTACAAGATGAAGGCTAGAGGTTGGAAAGGAGATTTAAGAAAGGCTTGCGTCTGGTGGAGATGCACTCCCTGAATGTATAGGAAGTGAAAATGCATCCAGCAGGCTGGGTACACCTGTATAGTCTTCCTAGATTTCCTCTCTGGTCTTCAGAGGGCCAGGAAGTTCACAGGGGTGATTCAATGCTTGAATGGACTGAAATGACCTTGGAGCTGCTTCTTTGCGTACAGAGGAACTACAGAAAAGTATGATCTACATGTTAGGTGCTTAATGACAGATTGAATCCAGGCCTCTACCTGAACAGTGATGACAGCTTACTGGGTGAGGAGGAGAATCATAGCAAAGGAGATAGATCTTCACATGATTTGAGCTTCGAGCTCATCTGGGTAACAGGGGCCCTGGATGCTCAGAAAAGACAGAGAGGTATCATCTCCATAGTACATTTTTTCCTTTAACCCCTGACTTAAATCCTTCATTCTTTCTATACCCATTGATGCTGTAAAACAGTTCTGTGCTTAATATATTAGGACATATTTACAGGTATGTCTATTTTAATACACAAGAGAAGTTGCTCTAGAAATTATGTGGACTTTTAGAATGATACTAAAAACAAGTTTAGGGATTGTTAAATTATCCTCCTTTCTCAGTCTCATGCCTATCAGAGAAACACCATCTAGGCCACTTCACAGAGAAGTTATTCACTATAAAACTATCAAAAGATTAAAGTTTTGTGTATTTTATTGCCTTTGATACTGGAAGATTTGTTTATATCTTGGGAGGCCAATGTGTGCTATGGTGGTTGCTCTGATGGTGTGTGGGATCTTAGGTCTCTGAGGTTTAATGTCTCCACAAGCCAACACAGATAAGAGCAACCTGAGCAGACTCGGCTGTCACACAAGGAACCTGGAATAACAAAACACAGGCAGAGCCAATGCAGTTTCTGCCTTTGTTTGAAGTGCTGAAGAAGTGCAGGTCAGAGCAATAAACAGGGAAGGGAGGAAGGATAAAACATTTCTGTCATTCCTTTAGGAGCCATTGCTACTCTGAAAAGCTTGAGAAAGTTGAAAGCTCTGCAAGTTTTCTTTTGCCTAAGCATATTGGCTCTTACTATGTGGGCCAAAGACCTTTCATATCCAACAGCAAAATAGGAATCCTGTGGGATTAGCAGTTTTATTCAGATAGTACATTTACCTTTTCCCTCCCTTTTCTAATTCATGGTAGTCTGCTTTAGAAAACACTATCACAAACACACTGAACATGCCACAGACTCTGATGAACCCTGTTCATACAGAGCAAAACTTCTTAACCAGGTTTCCAGGTCTCAGATGAATACTTCCTGAGCTTCCCCACTGTCATGTTTCACCACTCTCAAATTCACAGTGCCCTCATGTGAAGATTGCTAAATGCAATGAAAAGGAAAATTTAATTTTATTTTTTTAAGCACCTGTTTTCAAGCAATTGAATTACTTGCCTCTACAACAGTCATACAGTGGTCATTTTTTCTCCCTGTTTCCCTGCATTAATGCATCCTCTCCCCACTGAGGCACAGAGATCACAAGGTTCTTTAATAACCAGGATTCCTAGAGAACATCAGTCCATCTCAGCAGCTGAGTTTACCTTCACTACCCATTGCCCCAGGAAAACTAACACCACCACGAAGTCTGGGAAATAGGTCCTGTCTTAGGAACTAAGCAGAGGTTTGGATGCTGGCTGCCCTGAGAGTCTGGTCTTTTGGATAGCAGGATAGCACTTATATAGTTGATCTTCCAGTATTGCAAATAAAATTATGTTCTCCTCAATGAATTGCTGACTCAGTGCACCAATGATCTGAACTCAGTCAAAGTCAAATGAAATTTCTTGCCAACAACAGGCAAAGTCACAAAGAAATATGTTTGCACAATGTGGTAGTCCATCCTTTTCATAATCTCCCCCAAAACCTGATATACTTGGAAAAATTTGGAGAAAAAAAGCTCTAGCTTTTATACAATCAAAGCAATATCCCAAAACACTTTCAGTTTGAACCTTTCTCAATTACAACTGTGGAGTATTTCATGGAAAGAAGGCCCTAATAAGCTGTACCAGGCAATTTCAGTTTATAAAGGTCAATGCCACCACCCTGAATCCTACCCGAGACCACTGGGAATTGCTGCGGTTTGTGGCACATTGGTGTTAAATGTTCCCTGCCTTTGATAAGTGGGATAGTTCGCACTTTTAAATTCCCTCCAGGAATAACTACAAGTAGAATGCATTGCCACTGTCTGATCCCACGGTAACATGAATAAGCAGAAGAGGATGAGTGCCTGAAACAAAAGGTTATGTACACATGAAAAAGCACAGAGACAAAAATATGATTTTCAGCACAAATACTTTCTCAGGCATCCAGTTTCTCAGATGTTACAGGTCTAACCTAGATGACTGCAGGCCCCTCAGGTCCTGAAAATCTGATGATAGATAATATACTACTGATTAATAATGCAGATAAAGTTCTAGAGGTTCTGTGTACACCACGGTAATCTCACTGAATGTTTGTTGTTTATGAATTGGGTTGTTTGTTCACATGGAAGTAACCATAATAGCTACATTGAGAGGCACACCTTCTCCACACTGCAGTCGCTGTAATCCTATCTCCTAAGTGACCTCTGCAGTCTCCCTGTGTTCGTTTCAATGAGTGAAACACAGTGAAGCTTTGAGCTGACCTCTCCACAGAGACCTTCGAATGGATAAATCTACTGACCTTTGAGCTTTTGCAGTATAAAAAAGCAACAAAGCCGCTTCAAAGCAAGTTCCAGCTAGCACTACAAAGAACCACTTGCTTGTCAGAAATACTTTCAGATCATCTAAGTCTGACATTTCCAGTAAAAAAATATGTTGGACATGTTTTACCTATGTTTTCACTCAATGTTATGCAGAGCTCCCTGACTGACAATACAAATGCAGTTTTTGATTCCTGTCCAGACATGTAACTCCACGATAATCTGTATCCTCTGTCTCAGAAAACAGATCTATTGACAACAGCTATTTAGACTGTAACTATCAACATTCAGCAATGTGAGCAGAGGCCTCACCAGACCCTCTGTGGGTCCACGTGTCTCCCTACTTCTAGGGACGGTAGAAACTCCCAGCACCAACACAAAAGCTGTGACATGAAACCATCCAGGAAGAGTCAAAATCCAGACTTCACATCAAGATGTTGCTGCTATCTCCCTGAGGAGGTATGTGTGGTGTCCAAATGCAAAGGGTGAAGCCACTCAAATGGTAAAGTGGAGTATTCACAGCAGGAAAAACTCAGTTTCATTTGTGCTTGTGTCAGATCTTATGATCTAATCTATTTTTTTTTTTTCAAAAAAACCAATTTGTGCTGCATTTGAATTTGCCAATATGCTAATAGGTCATTTTCCCACACACATCCCAATTTTCCCCACAAATCCTTAAGTTAAGACTTCACAGCTTTGTTATTTCTTAGATAGTCACACTTTGCCATGAGCATAAGATGTTCAAGCCAGGAATTTTAGTTTCCTTCCTCCTGTGACATCATTTGTGACTCATCTATAAAGCAGCATGACAGCTGAGCAAAATCAGGGCAAAAGACCTTTAAAAACCCGTGTCAACAGTAAGAGAGAAAAGATCTCCGTAATTATCCACCAGGTTTTCCACAAAGAAACTGATGACCACCCACTCTCCTTAAGATTTCTCAGGTTACCAGCTTTATAGGGCACTTACACCTTTGCTGGATGTTATACAGACCAGATATGATGGAAACAAAGGAATTACATCTATTCCAGCATAACAACCATATCAGACAACTACTAATATGGTTAATAACGTACTATGATTATCATGCTACCATATCATGTGAAAATCTCTAATACTGCAAGAATCTCTGGAATTCTCAGTATGAAATCAACATGATCAAACAGCTGTTTCTCATGACACTTCCAGTAAGCCTGGTATCATCTGGGCATTTAGTTGTTGCACATTGGCTAGGGATTAAATATGCAATTTTTCACTTAATTATTACTTGCATGCTTCAATAAACCTTTTTTCATGGGCTTATATGAACTGACACTTATATGAGTGACACTGATCTGTATGTGACTGTCAGGTGCTAAACAAAATGAATAAAACTCCTTTTTCTTTTCTCACTGTCATAGAACAAAAGTCCAGCTGCTGTCCATCTTTTCTTACAATTGCTATCTGGTAAGTAACATGTGACATTAGAGAAAATCTTCATAAACATGTGAAAACTTTATTCACATAACGAAATGACTCATATTCAATGCTTTAATAGGTATTTTACCAACCCCCCTGCAAATCCTTATATTTAACATAAGTTCTTACATTTAGACACTTTTCCCTTCCCATCCCTCTAAGGTGATGTTAGATTGAGTTATCCATTAAAAATACACCACATCTTCACACAGAGTGGAACTGCCATCCAGTTGCAAGAAGGATGTTAGCTTGGCTAAGTGAAGTTGAGAATCCTCAAGACAAATCTATTGCTCTGGCGTAGAATTCAAGATTATTCCCATGATAGGTAGTAATATCTTCTGGAAACTTGGCCATACTTTGTACAGTTATGAAGGAAAAAAAAAAAATGGGGGAAAGCAAGAGTTAATGCCACTCAGAATAGCCTACTAAATGGAGAAAAATTAAAGAAGTATAAAATTCTTAATCAAAAAGGTAGAACAGAGAGAGGGAGAGAAGATGGAGTTAGAGAAACTGGAGATACCACTATATAGCTGAGGAATCCATCAAGAGTTATGAGGCTATTGAACTGGAGAGGCCTATATGGCTTTGAAGCTACCTTAACAAAGGTACATTAATGAACGTACATTAATAGTGGTCAAAAGAAAGCATCAGAAGCTCTCATAGGTTTTTTTAGAGTTAAAACCAAAGTTCAGTGTTCATTTCCTATGGTTTCCCTGTACAGTAAATATTAGTTTAGTCAGGTATTTTCAGAAACGTTTGTCATGGACCAGGAAACACATCTTTACTCTCGTGCTTGACTATAAACCAGAGCCTGTGCATTCCTGCACAGATAATTCCGTGTGGGGTCAGCACCATTTTGATTTCCATAATTTGAGACAAACTGCACTCCTGTATCTGTCACAAATGCCTGAGCAAATCAGTGGTAAAATGATGTGTCCTATTATCCACTCCCTAAGTCACTTAATCACAGCAAGCATGATGCCACTGGATAGGTGTCTCAAGACACATTCTGAACTTCTTTAAGATGTGATACGTAAAAAGTGTTTGAAAGAGACTGCCAGTGGTTATTTTAGACACCAAGAAATAGCACTTGTTCAGCAAAACCAGACCATTATAGCTGGTCTTACATTATAAAACAAGCAGCAAACTTGTAATCTATAGGCATGGTTATATCCATGTATCCACGTAAGAAGACTGTAAAACCTACACTGAAAATTGAAAATCAGTTAAAACCATAGCTGATAAAATAAAATGCTGAGGAAACACTGACTAACTTAAGCTTATAATGAACTATATTCAGGGCTAATGGACTTCCTCCATGAAGTGCTGTGTAACCTAAACTGAGACAGAAGACTCATACAGAATGAGGGAGATAAGGCAAGAAACTGGACAAATATTCAAGTAATGCTTCTGGAAGGTGTCGGTTTTAAAGGGGCAGTATGAAACCAGATGAAAATGTAGAAAGTGCTGGAAACACGAAAAACTCAGTACATTAGGAAGAGAAACAGAAGGGCACCAAGCAACCAAAGCAGAGATCAGAAGTATGGGATGATGAGGGGATGTTTTGATTTTTATTGAAATTTAAAGACCCACAAATAATGATGGGCTGCATTTCAGTGGCTCCTTGTGCTGAAGGAGACTGAGGTGGGCATGGATCACTGTAACTGTCATCCCTGAGTCCTCAAAGTGAAATCTAGCTTGTTTCTGCTTTCCTACTCACAGAATTTTTCTTTCTCCTGTTCCACAGGTTGGTTTTTCACCAAGTTATCTTCTTCAATACTCCAGATACAAAGTAAAGCTTCTGAGTCAAGGGAGGTAAAACATGAAGGTATTGTCCATCCTGCCTATTCACCAAATTGATCACCATGTCTACTATCCCAACTTCTTGTTTCCTTTCCTAGGAGCTGTGAGGCCTAGGAAATTGGAATTAAGCCCTTGTAATACTGTAAGCAATGCAACAGCAGTCCAAAAAGCAGATGGAACATATAGCATTTATAAAAGTTATTACAGGCATTCCCACATCCCTCACAGAGGGAATCAAACAAAGAGTTGAAGGAGAAGGAGACTAAGCGGCATGGATAAACAACACATCCTTAGATTATTGAAATGGCAGGGAGGATATTAAAAGGTAGCGTGGATGTTTATTCCACCCTCTAACAGCAGCATGCAGCCAGACTAAGGCTGCACTATTTCTTGGCATTCTGGCCAAGGATTTGCACCTCTCTGCACAGCAGAGGATGGCATCAGCATGGGTATAGGCAGAAGAACTTGCCGTTTCTCAAAAATCAGGGTTAGCCTTTGCATTAATTAAGGCATCAGGCTCTGCTATCCTCCTCCATCCTTATTACTATCCTTGGATTCTAGGCTATATTTAAAATAATGCCATTTCAGAATCCTTTATGAATAAATATGAATGTCAAGACCTGCGTGTATCTCTTATGCACACAAGACAGTAGAGTACATCACGTACGTACCCACAGAATCTTATTAAATTTCTCTGAGATGCATAATCCTGTGAACCTCGTTCTGTAAACACGGGCAGCAGTTGTACTTAATTTTTTTCCTCTATCCTTCACTATCTCTCCTCAACTATCTTATCCCTCCTAGTCACTAATCGAGAACTGAGCAGAAACTAAGCACACATATAAGTATGTGGATAGGATACCTGAAGATATGTGTTAGGTAAAGGAGAAAATCTTGATAAGAGAGTAAATATAGTGCACCGAACACTTGCCAGTTATGTAAAGGTATCTGAGTGTTAAAAAGGAATGCAGAAGACTGAAAGCACAGTAAGAGGCCCTATTTGGGTTGAATGTTTTCTATTTTTAAGAATTTTTAAAATAATTAATTTATCTATAATTACTTTATCGGTGGCATTAAAATAAAATGGCTAAGTACTCATTTTGATTAATCGCCCTTCAGAGTCGACCTGTCAACAACCATATCACCAGTGTGGGACAAATTTGCCCTTGGAGGATTCCCAGTGGGAGGTACAGTGTAATCCAGAGCAACCTGTGCAACCCCACAGGTGAACCAGGGGTACCCAGGGAGGAGCACTCAGAGATTGAAAAGTAAATTTTGCAATTGCCAGTCTTGTCTTGATCATTTGCATTGGTGTTCATATTGCACAGGGAAGACTGGTACCATAAATGTGGTTCATGGAAGCAAGGCTGCAGCAGCCAAGCTCGGAGTCTCCAGCGCAGATGCACCACCCTCTGAGAGATTAGGTCTGAATTCTTTGGTGGTGAGTGAGAAAACCTTCAAAGTCAGAGCATCCTGCCATTGTTGACAGATACTGAGTAAACAGAGTAAAAAAAAATTAGCAGGCTAAGCTTGTTTTATTATTAGCTCAAACCTGATACATGACAGGGATTTAGGCCAAGTTTATCTAGGCATTCAAGACATGTTTGAACTTAAGGACAGGCATTGTCCTGTCACAACAAGGGATACCATCACTCTTGAAGTAAGGTGAATGCCTCAGTATCCCAGAGAATAAGGAAGGCAACCTCAACCTACCTCTCTGTGGAAGCCACACTTGAATTTGCCACATTAATTAATGAAAGTGTTCATCGTAGTTATGTGCAGAACATGAACTTTGCTCTTTTGATGGACATGATTACAAATGGAGCTATAACAGCTCAGAAGCAGAACCTGAAATTGTGCAGCTCAAGCTGATAATTCTAATTGTTATTGATTAATAATGAATATGATGCCTCTGTACCCAAGAGGGACGGGAGAAAACAGCCCACATTTTTTCTGCAGGGATGTGTGCCCCACAATATTCAACTCCTCCAGCACATGGTTACAGGGTACGAAAAATCAAAAGATATTCTTTGTATTAGTTAGCAGATTTTATTTTTGATTATTTGCGCATTAACAGCGTGGAATGGAGATGTGCAATGTAAGGAAGTTATTCTTTGCTAATTTGCAGCTTTTAAAATACACAGCACACTATCTATTATGTATCATGCATTACAATTACAACAACAGTTTAATTAATCACCAGCACCCTGTTTTGTATCAGTCTGCTGCTGAATTCTGGGTAATGGCGTTGTTTACCATTTAGCAAGTAGCAACATTTCACTCTGTTTCACTACATTAAACTGCTCAAATAAAGCAAACGGATATTGGAAAGAGTTGGCCATCTGCCTTTATTTTCTTTTACTTTTGTTAAGGAAAGGGAAAAAAAAATAAACCCCACCACAGCCTCTGAAAGGAGAAAGAGCACAGCCATGAAACTGATAGTGACAAAAAACACCCTTTTTTATCAGGTCAAAATCTCATCTAAATGCAGTTCTGATGAATGGTAAAAAGCTTGCTTTGTGGATTTGGAGTGGGTCTCAAGACCAGCAATGAAGTCTAATGATTATTTAATGGTGCCGCACTTGAAGCAGGATTATGTGAGACTCTCTTCCCCGTTAAGAGTTTGATGAATAGGTTTTGTGACAGCCATTTAGGAATAAACAAGAATTCATCAGTCTGCATAAGAAGAAGCCAGTTTATAGATTAAGTTTCTTGAGGTAATTCATGAGGTCAGTCCCATTTAGATGTAGACTATTAGGGCTCAGCTTTTGAGAGCGGCCATACAAGGGAGTTACTCCAAATGGACCTCGCTAATACAAAGCCCTCTTTCAGAGGGAAGCCTGAAATTTTTATGACCCTGCTGCTAGGAAGCACATCAACTTGTCACTGTGAAGATCTGCTGGGGCAAGACCTCATCACTCTATTAAAGAGCTCTGTGACCCTATTGATTTGAAGTATTTAAAGCAGGGGTGAAGTTCAAAGCAATTTCTTTTCTATACTATTACTCAGCCTCTCTATGTCTTGGCTCTAAAACATCTGCTGTCAGTTCCTCTCTGGTGTCTGACTCTGGAATCTGTCACTGGAGAACAGAGTAGTTTTATTTAAAATAAATTGGATTCCTTTTCAGTTTTCAGCATTTCGTATTGTGATCAATGGTTTACACTCCTTCATGTGCCAGAAGACTTAACTGCCACTGTACCCTTTCATGTCTCCTCATGACTCAGCCAGGGCTTGCTACTGAGGCTCTCTATTCAAATCTTTCTATTCTAACAGGTAAGCAGCCACCAGTTTTTCTAATTGGCCAATTAATAAAAATAATAAACTTTTACTTCTGGGGAAAAAAACAAAAGGGGAGTGGGGGGGAGAGAAAGAGGGAAAACGTCCCAGAATACCATACTGGAAACAAAACCTTAACAGGATCTTTTATGATTATTTGCTCAGAGACCAAAAAAAAAAGAAAAAAAAAAAGACAGTGGGTAAGCAACTCCATTATTTTTAAATGTGAGCAAGTAAACCTTATAGCTGGTTCTCGGTGGTGCTTCTTCAGAGCAACATATGTTCCTCTACTTCTTCACACAAGCTGCAAACAATAATGCATCAGGTCAGGTGTATTTATTACAGATGTGGTTTCTGACACCAAGGTAGTTATTACAGGCTATAGAGAGCACAAGATAAATATTTAGTTTGATGATGTCAGACAAAATAATTGAGATAAAGGAATGAGCAATGGGATGGACCTGGTAATGAAATGGTTACAAAAATATTTAAAATAATGATGCATAGCAACAGAGAGAAATTAGGTAGGGTTTTCATTTGGAAGATAATTATGTACAGAATTACATAGGGCAAACCTATCTGTTATCTTCATCAAGGGAACTAACTTCTGATGCTGTGAAAAATGCACTTTCTCTCAAGGGCTGCTTTGTCAAATAGCGATCATGTTCATATCCTACCTGTACTATTTAGACATATTTTATCACATGTTCTAACAAATTGCCTAATATAACTAAGATAAAAGGGATATATTTTAGCAGACAGAAATGTATCCATTGTTTTCAGCTGATTTGTATTGATTTACATTGCCTATGAGTCTGCCTCATAATATATGTTTTCATCATTTTATTAGTGCTGTCCTTTAACACAAAACTCCTTTTAAAACTGAATGAGTTTCTGGGGAGAATGAATTATGTGTACTGCTAGATGGTAACTGCAAGGTTTATTCAGCAATATCTTTAAGAATCTAGAAGTCTGAAGACAGATGTACTTATTGCTTGTCAATCAAAATACATGTCCTTTGCAGCATTGTATTTTCTTTAGTCAGCAAGGAAATCATGTTATTGCTGTCTGAGGTCAACAGTAAATGCACCAGTAGAATTCCTGACTGAGAATTTTCAATAAAGGCACCACCAAAGATGAGGAAGGAAGATAATAGTTTATATTATGCTTCTCTAAGGGAAGGGGTGATAAAAAAAATTCTAAACCATTTTTTTAAAAAATGGAACTGGAAGGAATCACTGGCAACAGAACACCATTACAAGCTGATATCATCTTGAGTTCATGATGCTGAATATGTTGGCATTTATGGCGCATTCTCCCAGGGCACATTTCAAAATGAAACTGAAACTTGATGGACCAACTGTACTCCATTAAAAAAATTATAAAAAGGCTTTATTTTTCCCCCCAGCCTAAGGAAATGGAGTGCTTTGAAACACTGGTTTCTGCCATATAAATCTGCATGT
Organism: Campylorhamphus procurvoides; assembly: GCA_013396655.1. Lineage (NCBI taxonomy): Eukaryota > Metazoa > Chordata > Aves > Passeriformes > Dendrocolaptidae > Campylorhamphus > Campylorhamphus procurvoides. Next base: position 334,985 of record WBMV01004992.1, read on the forward strand.
TGAAGGTCAGTCCAAAGGCAACAAATCAAAGTGGGTTTTTTTCCTCATCTTTTATTTTAGATTATGAATGATGCAAGAATTTATAGAGCGTGTAAATTTATTACCGTGTTAATAGGCCCCCCTGTTTATATCCGGCAACATATGTTATATCCAGAATCACTAGGAAGCGGCAGCATTTTTAGGGATGGAGGGGGAGGCAATTAAAAAATTAGGTCTAATTGCCGTGAAAAATCTCTGGAAGAAACATACAGATATCTTTTGCAAAAGAAACACAAAGAGAAGGCAGGGAAATATTCTTTAGCATGACCATAGTTGTAAACTGTAATTCTAATCCATGCATTCATAACCAAAAAGGCAAACACAATATGAACTCAATAGCTTTTCTCATGTAATTAAATGAAAAGAAAGAGAGAAAGAATTCATGTCTGTGTAGAAATTTTCTCTCTCTTTGGATCTTCATGGGCATTTATTTTCTAACAGCTGAGCATGTACAGAACCAAAAACTCACTAGACAGCAACTGAGCATCTTGTTTTACATCAGCTGCAGTCCCAGAGTGGTGGGAGACCCATCTGGCAGTCACTGGTAAAGGGACAAGAGAAGAAAAGTAGAAATGGCTGCAAGAGAGGGTGACTGTGCTTCAACAAGGGAGTCATTTAAAGGCACCCCTAAGAATTCCAGGCTGCACAATAGCAATTTGATAGAAAATATCTCATTTAAAGTGTTTCTTGTAGACATGTAAAACTGAACTTGTAAAGTGTTTACCATTTGGCAAACAGAAAGTCAAATTAGTCAAAATTGGTGAATCTCACAAGTGAAAAGAAAAAGTCTTTGGGGAAAATGTAAATACATGTCCCACCCCTTTATGATTCTGCTCTTCCGTATGAGACAGGCTTGCAGCTGAACTAGTCTCCACAAGGTATTCTCCTGAAAATGAGGTGAGATATTAGGTGCTATCAGAAATGCAGTCAGAGTACAAGCACAGGGCAGCCAAAGGGCTGGATGGACAAGGCATCACAGTGAATTTTTTTCATAAACAAAATCCTAGGTTATTCAGTTTTTTTGGGGGAAAAAACGCAACAGCTTTTCATGAGGAAGCATTATGACCAGCACTACAATTTTCTGTTCTTATTACAAGATGGAGATGCGATGCAGGAAGCAGAGTAACTTCAGAATGTAAGACCAAGCACAGATATTGGGCTTTTAGCATCAGCTGCTGTGACCAGAGAGCAGGCCACTGGAAGATGCTTGCTATAATGGGAAAAATATATGGAGAGAACAGGCCTAAACTTTGCTAAAAGTATTCACTAATTCAATAACTCTCTAAATACAGAAACACTGTTTGAATTTAACTTTGGTAAAGCTAGGTATGACAATGAGAGTCTATGAGGGAAGAATGTTTCCATGAGGGGGTAGGTATATCTTCCAGAGGAAGATCCTGAACTCACCTTGATGGGCAGGTAGATAACAGTTACATCAGCCTCACTTCAGCAAGGACTGCACATGTTAGAACAAATTCATGGGCCCAGGTTCTTAAGTTGTTTTATATCCTAAATATTGATCTTCTTTATCTGTGTGTTGCCATATCCATCTTTTTCTTTAATCATTCTTCCTCTACAGGTGTGTTATCATTTTTCCAATGCCTGCGTATTATGAGCTTTGCCACCAACAGAGATAATATCTCCCTATTCTAGATTGTTCAGTGTGAATCCTTCCCATCCTGAAGTATTATTAATGATGTTGTCATCAGTTAAATAAATAATAATAAGCAACAATTATTTCTATTTTCACAAAGCCACTAAAATAATAAAAATAAAATCTGATATTAATTATTAATAAATATGAAGGGGATGTGTTTTGCTGAGATTTAATTTCCCGGTTTTGTCTGTATTACAGTGTCATCTAGAGGTGTTGGATAAGGTGAGGGTATCTCTGTTTTAGGTACTGCAGAAATTCCAGGTTAAATGACCTAGCAAGTCAAAGAAGAAGAAGGTATGATGGGGAGGGGAACAGCCAGGGCTAGAAATCAAACCTTCCGCCCCTGTTTGGCTCCTATGGTCACTCAGAAATGTGGCTCAGCAAGAAGAGGGCTTGGACAGACCTACTCCACCCTGTCTCCCACTGTTCATCTCTGTCAGTCGGGCTGTGACACAGGTGATGCAAACTTGTCCCCAGCCCAACCAGAGCATTAAGCAGCCACACTGCCGACAGCCCTGTGGCACTTCTCCCATGTTTCCAACGTGGGCTTGTCTTCTGCTTGGTTTGAAGATGTCTCTTCCTTCCCTTGCTTCTCTCATTCCAGGAACTGAGCTATATGGTGGAGAAGACACACCTTCCCTTAGCATAGACTAAGTAATTTTCCATCTAGTTTCTTACGGACATGAAGTTTTTGCAGTTGCCATATGTCAGCCTGTACCTGTTGCTGTAGGTGTTTTCCTCCTTTTCTTTGTTACCAATTTCTAAACCCATTTGCCACATTCAGCTGCATCTGGCAAGGAAGCTGACTTTTCAAGACATTACATTTCTATAAGACTTTTGAAGAAGAAACCTCATCCTAGCTTTACTCAGGAGGCAGAAGGCAGCTGAGATGTACCTTCTCCTCAGGATCTGTCAAGGCACACGTGTCTTGCCCAGCCCAACGTCTAAGTGACAAACAAATGAGATGAAAGTGAGGCATGCAGGACATGAGAGTGGTGGAGGATTTAGGAGGTACAAACTTCTAGGCAACCATCTCCTTCAGTCCTGCAACTCAGAGGGTGATTTATAGTATATGGGACCTGTGTGATTTGTATCTTATGTCCAAATACAACCAGGTATCTTAAAAGTCACGGCTTGTAAAAAGACACAAATGAAAATAGAGAGGAGATGCAGCCTCTGTACTCCTGATGAGCTCTTGCACTGGTCCATCCACCGCAGAAGCAGAAGATGATGCAGAACCAATGTCTTCAGACAGCTCCTCAGCAGCTAGAAGCAGGGTCTGGGAACAGCAAAGTGACTTTAGCCTTTGCTGATGTCCAGCCTGAGTGTGATGTAGAGGGCAGAGCGCAGGTTCTGCAGTCTTAAATAGATAGGGAAAAGGTGTGGTGCACAGCCAGTTCCCCTGGTGTCAGGCAAGAGTTCTCCAGCGTGTCCCCAAGTAACCTAAGCCTGTGGGGCTCATCTAGCAACCTAAACATCTAGGGCTGTGATCACTGATGAATCCAGGAACGTTTATTTCTCTTTGATGCTGGAAACACTTGAGTGATACAGAAAATGCACCAACGCCTGCTTAGAAACCTGGCCTCCTTCTTCCACAGGGGTGGAAATGTCACTGTTTCAGATTTGTCCCATCTGTGGTTCCTGTGGTTTGAAAGCACTGGTGCACCTGTAGGAGAGCAAGCTGCTGTAGTGCTTGATCTTGTGCATTGATCTCCCAGCAGAAATGAGCCAACATGCTGCAGACATGTACTGAGCTGGACCTTGTGGTCTGTGATCAACAATAGGTTAATTGGCAAAAAAGGTCTGGGTTGTCTGGGCTGGATTTGTGCCACAGAAGTCCCAGGCCAGACTGCACTGCCAGGATTTGCAGGAACTTCAGAACTGCTGTTTCCAAATACAAGAGGAAGGTGGCACAATCCTTCCCTGTTTTTGGAGAGTTGCTGGAATGTTTGCACTATACATATTATCTAACTGAAAGAGAGGCTGGAAATGCACTGGCACAGCAATACAGATTGAAATGTTATCATTTTTACTGCACAGCATTTCATGGTGCAGTCAAAGGGCATTTCTATGGGTAATAGACAGGGAAGTCAGAGCCAGTCTGAGAAAGAGAGCAGCAGAGACAAATCTTTGAGAAGATTTGTGATAGCACTTGCAAACAAGGCAAATGAATGCTCCACAGATGGACAAAAGCCCTAACAATGTACCTTACACTTTTTTCTCTTCACAGTATTTTCATAAGATGGGAAAATTGAAGGCAGAATAAAGACTTTTCTGTTCTGTACAGTAATAGTAATATATTGAACAATGATTATATAAAGTGATAAATTCTGTTCTCAGTAAGTGAAATTGAATACTATTCGTTATTCAGCAAAATCTCCTCAAATTGAATCCTAATATAAACCTTAAAACTGTACACTTACTGGCATGATAGCATGTAATGCCTCACTTTTCCTGAAGTGTTATGCTTAGTACTATTTATTTTCACCAAGCATTATCACTACATACAACTCCACTTCACATACAGAAGAGATAATAAATACTGACTAAATTAAATATATATTCACAGATTTGTGTGGGCAAAGTTGTTATTTTAGGAAAACCAGAAAGGAACTGAATTGTGTTACACTTGATGGAATATGGTTTGCTGAGGAAGAAGAAGGAAACTGCCTCCTGAGCAGTTATTCCCACAGCCAGGCACTTTTCTAGCCTGAGAGAACTGTGTGTAGCAGTCAGTTACACAGCTAAAATTTTCATTTTGAGTGAGGATATGTATCAGAGTTTTCAGTGATAACATGAATATTAATTGTTGGATTGAGCCCCATCTCTTTTTATTTTTACTGATATTTATAAATTCATTGCTCTGCACCTTCAGCTCTTCTACCTTCTCAGCTGCATCCCATTCCCTTGATTTCTGTGCCTAAAACCACAGCAACACTCTACTGCAGCTATACAATGCACTGCACACACTCCCTCCACACTGTACTGCATCAATTTCTTATTGGGGAAAATCTTACAAGTAAGATGGAGTGACTTTCCCTCTCCTTTCTTCCACTTCTTTTCCTTTCACAATATATGCAGGCTCCTCTCGTACCTGCAGTTCTTCAAACCATCCTTTCTGGAATAATAGCATCTCCTCATCCGCTCTTCATTACATCTTGAAAAACCTTTTCCAAACCACTCTTATCCTCTTTGTTAGTCACCTTTGCAAATGCAACCTTTTCCAGAATAATGTGTCCACACTTGTAAATTACCCAGAAGTGCATGTTCTTCTTCAATTCAGTGGGGCCTGAGCTGGGAAGGCCTGCCAGCAAACATAGTGAAGATTTGAACCACTGGCACATGGTGCCCTTAAAGGTCTTAAAATCTTCCTTTAACTTCCTCAGATCTGCTCATACAACATATTCTTGAGAAGCTCTGTGTTATTTTCCTTCCAGGTTTCAGAGCAGCAGAGGCAGGTGATGAGTCACACTCAGGCCACCTTTTCTTCTCTTTTTCCTCCAAACTCACTCCTTTTTCTCTGCCTTTCTATTCAGAGCTCCTACCATCTGTGCAAATTATAGTCCTGGCTGTAATTTCTACACGTTTCTGAGATGCATCCTTGTAAGGAGTCATGATCAAGGAAGATAAAACATAGATTTTCATTTCTCCTGTCCCACGTCTTCCTCACAGCTTTCTTTCTCTATTGCATCAGTCATTCACATGCATAATCCAGTTATACTGTTTGTCTTAGCTTTCCTGAGCTGTATTTTCTGGGCTATATTTAAGGCCTCCAGAGTCTCACTGTAGAACATCCTTCAGACAGAGCTGTAGCAAGCCCAACAAATTTCTAAAGCTGTTGCCCAGATCATGATAAAGCTTTTGGTTTTTTCACTGAACTTGAGAAATGTAATATTATATTAAGCCAAAATGTTTCTGCAATATTATCTTCTCATCCCAGTGCCCTTAAAAAATCACCTCTCTCCCTGCATCTCCCCTTCTGATTACCAGGTAATAACAGCCTGCAGTGCACTTACTTGGGTATCAGACAGGATCCTCCAAACTTCTATGATGCGAGAGCTGGGGGTTTCTGGGAGGCAGGGAAATGTGAGGGTTATCTCTCTAGTAAGCACCAGATATGTACACATTTTATTTCAAAGTCTTATCTTGTAATGTTTCTACCAAATCTCCTTACCATAAGAAGGTGCTGGGGCTAAACTCATAAGTTAATTACCTTCATTATATTTTTAAGGACGTAACTGTAAAAGGTGGATCCTTAAAAATTTTTCCTTAACCCTAGAAGACCCAGAATTTCCCATAATTTTGAGTTTGCTCCATAAAGGTATTTCATAGGTGCCTGGGGAAGTTTCCTCCACTGGGTATACACAGACTTATGTATTATCAGAGCAGAGCTGACCAGAGCAGGGTGTGCTTCATGCCAGAGTCCATTGGGATGCTCCTGCCTGTCAGACCTACAAAGCCTGAAGTGACCATCATAAAGATAAACTAAAAAGAGAAGCTGGCGGGAATTCACTTTCTTTGAACCAAAAAGCACAATGAACTTGGGGTACAGAAGACCCATGGACAAAGTTGCAGTTCATCTAAGATAATCTAGGTAAGCTAACTTTTTTCTGTAAGAATATAAACTTTGTTCATCTGAACCATAATGAATATTTAGTAGGGTCATGCAGGTAAAACAGTTTTAACAGAAAAAGCTAAGAAAGTGTCACTATGGGTTACCATATGGCTTAGCAATTTAAGAGGTGTCTGATGCTATAAGCCTGGAAAAGGAGTACAAGTATAGGTCCCTAACCTTCCAGGTGATGCTGGAAGCAGCTGGTGATTTCCAAACTAAGTTTTCCATCACATCAGCAAAAATGAAGTTCACCTGTGAAACCACATATTTCACTTTTATAGTGGTTTTAATAAAGAATTAATTTAAATTGCAGATCAGAACAGAAAGGTCAATGGGAGTGTATGCAGAAGTGTAAAAAGGAGAAATATTTAAATGCACATTAGTGTTGTAAGGCTAATAATAACATGAAGGACTGAGGCAAGACCTCCCTAACAAGTAAGACACTAAGCTTAGAGGTACTGTTGCTGTTATTGCCCTTTTTGCTCCTCTCTGTGAGATTCTCAGTCCCAAAGCTCTTTCTGCTCTCACAGAGGCTCTCTGCAGCAAAAAAGACTTTCTGGTGGACACACAACTGGTAGTGTAATTCCATTATCAGAGTAGACTCAGTTCATTGCACCCCGTTTCTGTGGGATAATAATTTCCAAAGTAATGCTCAGCTCAGAGTTGATTTTCTTATACTCAGGACGAAGATTTTCATTCTTCATATCTGATCAGTTCTAGTTGAACAGGGGGATGCAGGGAGAAGATTTCTGTTGCCTGCCTGGATGAGTTTAACCTCCAAGTAGGTTTTTTTAGGACAAACTCCTGCCATGGATTAGTTAGAAGTTCACATGCACGCTATAGTCTTCATTTAAAGTGTGTGTCCATTTTAGGCAAGAGCTTCTTCCACTAACATCATAGTCAAAAATATCTGCAGAAAAAATAAGTACAAAAGTGAAGCTATTTTTACAAAAGTTTCAAAAAAATACTGTGTTTTTCACTCTCCACTCCTGAAAGAGGATTTAGTCAGGTTTCTGGTAATGTGATTAGTGTTACACATCTACAGCAGAAACATCAAAAGCAGTGGCAGAGATGCATGCAGAAGAAACACTGGTGGCAGCAACAGACAAGCCTCAGTGTTTAACAGAGACCTTAATTTTAAAGTGGCTTTTATGTAGTGAGAAGGTGCATCTTATAGAGGCAGTGTCTTTACATAAATATTTCCAGTGTTTATTCAACATTCATTTCTGTAAGGGACCTAATCATATTAGACGGATAAATATTGACCTTGTGTATATTTGTGTACCTTAACTAATAGCAATATATTTAATCAGTGATAAAATGTGTTTTTACACTTATTTTACTAGGATTCTTCTAACTTCTCTCTGCATGCTGATTCTCTTCTGAGCATCTTTATTTCTACTACCACACTTCAACCCACATCAGGCACATGCTCCTGAAGCAAGTTGCCTTCACTTAATGCACTTGTTTTACATTGCAGCGCTATCTTCAGTGATATGAATTGACTTGTTTATACATTAAACCAAGCTGTAAGATGAGCTCTAGAAGAGCATTTAATGCCATTAACAGGCTTTAAGTCAACATAGTCAGACTATTGTAACGCAAAACACCTGAAACATATGTATTGTGGACACGGGCTGAGTGTCATCAGTTTCTCTTCCCAAGCCCTCTCCCTTTGGGCCGCACTTGTTAGTGAGTGGAAAGAGCCCAAGAGAGTCAGATGCCTTTTGTGGGGGCAGAAACACACAAGTATGAAGATGAAATGAGATGAAACACACAGGTGATGCCACATTTAGACTTATTTTCCCTGAAAACACTGGGTACTATTTAAATTAATAGATATCTAATAGCCTTGAATACTGTTGATGAGGTTCTGGGATGTGCCTCGAGAAGACCACTGGTGCAAATAGCAGTGGGAGGACACAGAGGTGCCCAGACCACCTGCTGCCAAGGATGTGCAGGTTAACTCCCCTTAGGCATGCTGTGGAAAACAAGTCATTTATAGGGTTTGGCCAATCCTTCCAAAATATTTTACAGGTATGTGTCAATGTTTCTCACTAGTTGTTTTGTATGCTCAGCTCTCTGCCCTGGGAAGTCTGAGTTTATTAGACATCCATTATAATTGACACATTGTTGAAGTAGGGGTGAATAGATACATTAGACAGATGATTTTAATTGGCTTTCATCCAAAAGAATTAAAATAAAAAGACAGCTGAATTTCATTCACATTTTCAATTAGTAAAACTTCCTTTCATTATTATAATGCCTGCTGAAGCAGCAGCCACATCAGGGTGACAAATCCCGTTATCATGCTTTCTGCAATTGTCTTCCAAAAAGGCATCTATTGAAAGCATTGTCTGAGCGTGTGTATAATGCTGACAATCAAGCTCCACTCAGAAAGTTGGGGGAGGGTGTCTGACTGTGATCTATACAGAAATGCATTTCTTTCCCGTTCTGCTGGTTCTTCAGTGCTGTGTGCTTGTGCTGGGGCAATGTGCTCTGACAGGCTATGCGTACTAACAAGATCAATCATTGAGCATTAGTGGAATTCTCATGCTTTCCACCTATTTTTCTTCCCTTTCTTTATTGAGCATGATCCTCTGCAGGTGTTATTTGTTTGTCAGGCTGTTATATAGCAAATGTGGAAATAATTTTTTTTTAGGGAGTAGATAACAGCTGAACTCATATTGCAGACAATGGTTTCACACTGAAGTACTAATCGACAAGAATGTGAAAATAATTCTTTAGGCATGAGAGGAAGAAATAAATGGCTTCTTGGAGCTGGGGAGAAAACAAAGGGGCATTAGGGGGCTGATATTTTAAATCCTTTTTGAGTGGCTAACGAACCTAATGCACTTGTAATGGCATCCCAGATTCTTAGCTTAGCCAACTCACCCAACTTAACCAGATAAAATTATATGATTTGCTTGTTCCATATGTGACACTGAAGAGTAATCTGTGAAATAAACAAGAAAATCAGTTCATCTGGGGCTCATGTTATCCAGTTTCCTTTTTACTGAGTTATATAGCAAGAGCCAAATGTATTGCCTTAGGGTTGTTTTCCTTTTATTTATTTAACTATTTACTTATTGAATAGTTCCAACTTACATAATTTCCTACTTCATCTAACTTTTGATGTCAATGTTCTCTTATATCATCCCACCTGAAACTACACATACACATCACAACTGTCACACTAGAAGATGATGTTCAGTTTTCCACATACAGAACACAGAATCCATTAATTTCAAATATCCTAACAAGATATAGCTGGTCAATGCCATAAATCCAGTTAACAGACTGAAAACTTCTCACTCTGATGCCAGAGGATTTCTGCAAATCACAGCCCTTTCACAAATGAGGAGCATTAACATCTCTGTTGAAGCTGTTTTTATCTTTATATGAGGGTCTCAAACCCCTAATATTTTGAAATTGTTTTATTCATGGATTCTTCAGGATTTTGGATGCCACTGCATCTTCAATTTTTTCTGCATAAAGTCAGGCAGTTAGAATGTCACAGGTAGTACCTGTGAATTCACTGTGCCATAAACTGTACCAATTTCAGTTACAGCATGAGTGTGGGGGATCTCAGTGACACTTTATGGACAGGTAGAGAAAATTACATGCATCATTTTAGAAGATTGCTCCTAAATTATATTTTTTCAGAGATGCATCCTCTGCCCATGCATCAAAAGCCCCTAGAGACAACTGAGCTGCTCACTAATCTCCTGTACAAGTACAGTCATGGAGAGCTCAGGCAGAGACATCTCAGTGGAGGGAGGAAGGGAGGCTGCAGAGAAAGCCAGCCAGTTGAGACCTTTCTTTCAACCATCTGTCTCCTCTGCCATTGTGCAGTTCCCAGTGTCAGCACCCATGTTCCCCTAGTTATTGTCGTTATTATTACATACATTTTCATAGCATTAATTCCCAGAGCAGCTGTGAGACTTTTCAGCACACATCCCATTCTCCGTTGCAACACCTTCTTTGAAAAGATGAGCACCAAGCAAAACAGAGAAATTCTAATTATCCTCCATGGTGAAAAGCCAGAAGACTGGTAGAAAGAGTGACACCTTGCAAGGATGACAAGAACCAGACTTGGTTCAACATCTCTCAGAAAAGCAGGTCCATTTCTGTCAGTTCTCATCAGACATGTCCAGGCATAACAGGTCAACACTCCTGAGTCCCTCAGAGATAAAGGACTTTGCAGCAGGCTCCTGCTATCCTGAGTTATGCACAGGAGTACTTCCCTGGGAAAACTCCTTCCATTGATGTTTCTGACCAGCAAGTTTGCTGTCACCTAATTTATACAGTTATACTGGGACATGTCACTAATTTTCATAAAGTATTGGGAGTTATTCAGTCAGAAGATGCTAAGTAAATGCAGTTATTGGTCAGAGAAATGAACTCCATGTTGTTTTCAAATTAATGCAGTTGGTACTTTTTATTTACTCGTATTTTTTTCTTTGTCTTATGTGCCTATGAAAGCCTACCACAACTGGGCCCCACCAGCCTGGGAGAGTTCCTCACTCCTGGACCCACCAGTTTAGTTTTCCACTTTTTCATCAGGCTAGCCATCTCTGAAGGATTAATTAAGCATTATTTTAATATCTGCCAGCATTTACATTAAGTAAAACCAAGACAAGTTTGCTCTTGGTCCGGTTTCTAGTAAGGAAAAAAATGTGTTTATTTTTTAATGATGCACTGGAGCTCCTGAAGCTGCTGTAAAGCACTCTTTATAAAGTGTAAAATATATTTAAAAAAAAATAAATGAAAACCTAAAACTAAAGCCACTAAGGAATAATGATGAAAAGGGAAGAATACAAACCATTTCTCATTCTTCCTACTAGAGACGCATTTTATAGCTAATGCATTTAATGAGTCAACATTGACTTATACTGCCTGAAAGCTCACTGAATTATTGAATATCTGTGGTATGGATTATATGGAAAAAATAGTTTGAAATGGCTTTTTCCTCTGTGCAAATTTAATTTTATTTATATTCAGCTGCAGTTATTTTCAGAGGTTGTTATTAGATGAGTTCATCTTTCCTGTATATTTTAAAGAGCTAATGTGTTTGAGTAAAAAATAGACAGAAGCTTTAGAAGCTCTGCAGTTTTAAAAACACCTGAGGAAAGCATAACTGAAAGAAAGACAAAAGAATGAATCAACAACAACATTTCTCTGAGACATATGTCTACTAATTTACCCTGAATAAAGCGCCTGTCATATACTGGGCTTTTTTTCAGATGGATAAATATTGACTTGGTTTGATTTTTTTTTTGTGTGTCCTCTAAATAAATAATAACAATCTGAATATTTAATTTTTTCCCTTGGGTAATAGAAGGGCATGCTGGTGGTGAACAGAGATGAAGAGGGAAACTGCTCCAGGCGCAGGTATAGTGCATCCTTCACTGCAGACCTGTTTATTAGATTTTCAACTTCCAGTCCTGGGTGGTAGATTGATTTGGCAGAGATTAGATAGGAGGCAGAAAGGAAAGCTGTCTTGTTAACCATTTCCCATATGATGATTTAGCATTGACTTGGCACTATTCTTTAGTGCCCTGCAAGCAGTTTTCCAAAAGAAATGGTATCTGCAGCTTTCTGATAGCTCTGCTTTGCAGACATTTCTCTGAAAACTTGGCCATATTAGCAATATCATGCTTGTCAAACACAGCTTTGAGAAATATTATTTATAGGGCTGGCTGGTAAACAAATCCATTTTGTGAAAAATGTTCGAGTTTCAGAATGGTTTTGGTCCACATCAGAATTAAAATGAGAGCTGTCAAACGTTTTGGTTTTCTGTGGAGGGAAATAAGGATCCTGGGGATTCGCCAATAACTGAACTGTCAGAATGCGCTCCTCGGACACATGGAAATGCCAGAACGCAGTCTGTGTTTCTTCTGAGTCTGCAAAATGTTCTTGATTCAGCAAAAAAAAGAAACATTTTCTTGTGAGAAAACATGTCTTCAACACTTTCGCTACCACCTTCAGTCCTCAGCCATGTAGTAACTGTTTGTCCATCCCATCCAAACAGGTACTTCTGTACTGTGTGCTGCAGTTTTCCATTGTTCCTGCCTGGCTAGTTAAACCTTTCATCTTTGCTCCTGCTAGTTCACCTGGTGCTTCTTAAGTGAACAAGAATTACTAAATATTGAGATTTGCCACCACAATCAAATACATCCATCACCTTCCTTTTAACTATCCTGTCTTGTAGGGCTGTATGCTCCAAAATGCAAGTGCCTCATGGTGGGCAGAGCAGAAGACTCTGGTTCTCGAGTGCAGCTCTCAAAAATCATAACATATTCATTAACATGACTCTCATTCTACAGGAAAACTTGGTTTCACTGGACCAGAGTCTAAATAAATGAAATTTGGAGCACAGAATCTGTATGCATCTGGTTACTTGGTCTTCATCTTTCAAACCATGTTCTTGTCCTTTGTGATCAGCTTCTGTAAAGAAATACTCATTTTCTTAGCTTTCATATTCATAAGTCAGTGAAGCTGCTCTCATCCATCAAGTTAGTCCAGTGCACTTTGCAGAATAAAGGCCTTATGTTATAAATTCCTATCTAAAAACATCTTTCCTTTTGGAGAGTGATTGCATACTGTAGGGATATTTCCCATTCTGAGAGCATGACACAGTGGAGCTGTAATTACTCTGGTCATTACCACAGTGCAAATAACTGGCCAACAGCAGTGAAGACCCAGACTTGACATAATGACAAATTCATCTGCATAAAAGTGATGACAGAAAGGGCACAGTCACAGCATAAATTAAATATTAAAACCCCAAAATTTCATTAACAGGAATTAGGGTTAGTATTGCCAGGCCTACTGCAAATGCTTACAAGTCCTGTAAATGAATATCATTGTCCTTCTGCTGCAGCTGGGAAGCTTGGTGTAATTTAGGGATGAGCCTGTGGCAATGGGAAGCACTGGGAAGAGGTCCCATGTGCCCCGCTCCCCAACTTGTGCTCTGAGCACCACAGCATGCTGCCTCACAACAGACTGTGAAATGAGACTGTCGGCCAGCATGACATTGCAGTGTATGGAGGGAGATATCCTAGGTCAGGGCACGGTGACCAGCCAGCAGATATGTTGAAACAACCACAAGAAATGAGAAAAATGCCTACTGGCTGCATATGATATACCATACTTAAAATCACAGAATCATACAACAGTTTGTGTTGGAAGAGACCTTAAAGGTCCGACCCTCCAGCCATGGGCAAGGACACCTTCCACTGGACCAGGTTGCTCAGCCTGGTCTTGCACACTTTAAAATACCCTCTCCGAGTATGGTGTTAAACTTCAATCTTTCAACTAAATGCTTCCTTCAAAAGCAGTAGGAAGACCTTGTGCATAACCTGTGAGGGGAAAACCTTGTAGGACTCCTGTGGAGGGTTAGAAAGAGCAAGTAAGGACTTGAGAGGCACTGGGAGCCACCCTTACCCCTTTAGCAGAGAATGGACCCACAGCAGAGGAAGGAGCTTCAAAATACACTCTCAAGAAGGCACATTCACTTCTGCAGCTTTCATAGCCTCACTGCCAGTCAGAACATTAGGATTATTATCCCCAGAGGCCTCTCTCTTCAGTGGCAACACAGGGGTGAGAGGCAGAAGTGAGGTCCAGAAGCCCTCAAGAGGCAGGAGCTGTGATTTCCTGCATTTGCTCCTGTAGCTGCTGCTTGGCAACTTGAATCCCAGGAGAGCTTTGGCTATCTAATCCATGAATTTCTGACCACATGGGCAGACCAACAGAGGCCTTGGTGGGTGCTCAGGGCTTACACACTACACCCCCAAAAGCCTTCCTTGAGGGCTGGCAGCACTTGGTGTTCAGTTTGGCACTGCTGGCATGGAGCAGCTGGCAGGAACTCAGTGATGTGATTTAAAGCTTCTTTTAAACCATACTGCAGTCATTAACTTTCCAAATGGGCACAAGCAAGTACTGGAGGGCTCATGTCATGACTCCACCTTATTTCCCCAAGGCCACAGTGAAGATGGTACATACACCGTGAAGAGGCATATACAAACTCTCAGGCTCACTGCACCTTATGGAGAGGTGTTTGGACTAAAGGCTCAAGTAAGGTCACCATGAGGTGCTGACTGATGAGCACAGGCACCCCCTCAAAGTCTAATGGAACCTTTGGTCTGAAGACCTTAATGTGTTAAAGCACCTAAACTTTTTCACAAATAGAAGTCTAGACTAGAAATGGAAAGCCTCTCTCCAAAGGAATTCTGCATTTCTGGAGCAGTGTTCAGCTCTTTTTCTGTCTGGTTTAGCTGGTTTTCTTTGCTTTAGGTTGTGACTGCTTTTAATAATGTCTTACCTCATTCTCCTCATGACTGAACTTTAAACGAAGAGTGGCATTATATACATGACACAATAAACATGCTCCTACACCAAAAGCACATGCTGTAGGAGGCTCTGAGTCATTCCAAGATTTCCTAAAATTACACAGGGAACAAAATCTGACATACGGTTTTACACTATATTTGTATAATACCGCTGTTTTAGGAGAAACACAGTTAAAAATACTTTCGTACAAATAGCCCTCATTTAAGAATTTATCAAATATTTTTAAATTAAGAAAACACTGTTTCACACGTAAGTAGAGGAGTCCTTTGAATATGATGTTGTGTCCTCAGTACTCACATTTGTGCTACCAATGCTGTGTTGCCTGCCTTCCCCCTTTCCATCAACCAGCACACACATTTGGGTGTGTGCAAACAAAGTTTGCTGCTCTGAGCCAGCCCTTGTTGCTTCTAAACTGCATCAGCTGGGGGGCAGCCTAACACTGACCCACCATGCTGAAGCACCAAGGAAAGAAAGAGAGAGGAATTACCAATACAAATCCAAGGTGTCTCTTGCTTTTAAGACTATCCTGGATTCTAATTTAAGACAGACAACAATTTCTAAATTCTGTGTAAACACACATATCTGAATTTCTAAAGTCTTTATATTTTTGTTTGTTTTTTTAAATTGTTGTTTCTCCTCATTTCAATTTGTTACTATTCTTTCAACAAGAAAGCACCAAAATAGTTGCAGTGCTTTAAAAACACACAAAGGGATGGCCTTTGCTACAGTAGGAAATACTAACATTAATTCTGCGTACATCACACTGCTCAAAATCTCATTGTGTCTGAGACAGACAAAGATCTACATCTCAAGCATAAGTGACATCCCTTTTTGCATTCATATAATAGGTGACTTACAATATTAAAAAAATACTAGTTGTTACTAACAGACATCATGGTCCACTGTCTGGCAAGACTCTTTTAGGTCTTGCTGCCCTAAGGTGGTTTCAATGGTGCTACTTCCCAAAGACAGCATGTGGGACAAGCTATTAGTCAGAAGTGGATTCAATTGATTCTTTACATAAATTGATGTATTAAATGCTGGAGTCATACTGAGTGAAGATACATTGCATTGCCGCTTTTCCCTTGTTTATGTTGTTATCAGGATTAGTTTAGGCTAAGGTTAAACCCTCTGCATTTCCCCTGGTTTCTTTATTGCCAGTTGATAATTTACTAAAACATGTTTGGTTGTGATATTTGTTTTTTTCTAAAGAGCATGATGATGCTTTTTTATTAGCATAAGCACTCAAACTGTGTCCAAGGTCTAAAAGCAATTTACACAAATTGTAATCACTTGAGAATTTTATTCTTAAATTAAGGCTTTAAGAGTTTTGATTAATCCACTAATTTCAAGATTTCTACTTTAAATGCTTGAACAGTGTGCGCTAGCAATCTTTGTCATCCATGGTATATGGTGCATGTGGCACTCATGAAATATCCATACCGAAATTAATCCACAGTTTAATCTAACACCAGGTAGTAGCAATGGTGATGGAAATTACCTGAGTTCCTACAGCATTCTAAGATGATTCTTAGTTTCAGATCCTGTAAAAATGCTGTGAACTTAGTCAACAACTTCAGTTTCACCCAAAAAGTAACTAAGTACATCTGAAATTTACTCTGATCAGACAAACATTAACTTTACTATGCAGTATAGGTCCTCTACAAATCCAAGAAGTGGCACACAGTTCTGTTTCACTCTCTCCTTTGACCAGTACCAGTCAGCCAAAAGTTGGTGGAAAGTGTTTGGTATCACTACATGGTCAGATGAGGACAGACACCATTATCTAATGGTACTTACCAGGTGCTTCTGTGTGTTCTGTTTCACCCTTGTCAGAGGCAGGTGTCCTTTCAGCCTCAGTTTCCTAAGGTCAGGGAATGTGATGTGAAATGCTGAGGGGTATCACGACCTGATTGATGTTTATTATTTTCAGTTATCCCAACAGCATTCCTCGCATGGATACTGCTCTGCAGCACAGTGAATTCAGTGGACAGGTGTACAGAGATATTCCATTATTGCTCAAGTATAACATGCAGCCCTACTGGGTAAAAGAGAAATACATGGAAGAAACCTCTCAAACACTACAGATGATCAAGGATACCACGGATGCCAAATGAATACAAGCCACATAACATTCATGGTTGACATGCTGTTAAAGATCAGTTTTGTGGCCAACAGATCAGACAGAACTCTGATGCCTCCTTCCACTTTTCTGCTATAGGTTTTCCAGGTGTGCATCTCAGGGTTTGTGTTTTGCCTGTCAGAGCACATCCCCATTTGCTACATGTATGGCAAAGGGCCAGGGGTAGAGTTAAAACTCTGCCTCTACAATCTGTGATTTCAAGAGATACATCTGAAACAACACAAAGACCTCCAAAAGCACCCAAGAACAGAGGAAATAAAAGCTGTACAGCAGTAGTCGTAAAAGACAGCATATGTGGTTTAACTGAATTTGTCTGGAGCCCAATTAAGCAATAAGACACGATAGGGCGTGTCATATTACTTGGCCATTAATGCAAGTCTCTGGGGCACTGTGAGGCACATGGCCAAAGTGCAAAGTGCATTAACAGCACGGTAATATGTGCTTTGTCATGTCCCATTCTTTTTAGGGTATGCTAACGTTTATCCATTGAAAAGAAGGAAAAGAAAAGATCCGTGGAAAATTTGGAAACCAAAATCAAATTTTCATGTGAGTGTTAAGCAGAATGGAAGAGCTACACACTACACACCATAAATTTGGAGATGTGGGATGGAAGACTGTTGGCTGCCTGGAGCTTCTTGTTACACTCAGACATCTCACTGATGACCAGGTAGGGATCATTTTCCTACCTTCTGACTGAGTTCACCTGGCTTTTGGGTGAAACAGCCCCCATTTAAGGTGGAAAATCAGAGGCAAATTATGGTGTTAAAAATTTATAGGGCTGAAAACATAGGTGGAAATATGTTAAAGGGCATTTAAAAAAAAATTCTTAAATTTCCACATCCAGATAACACACTAGTAAGTGTTTCAATTTTCTGGCCAAGAAAATCAGGTTATTTGCTGTCATTTTTTGTATGGGATACTAGAAAGACTTCAGAAGACTACTGGAAACCTCCTCTTAGAGCAATAGCAAAATAATCCAGTTAGGGTGACATCAAAACTCAGGCAAATTAATGGATCAGCAAATGAGGGGTTCAATCAATACAGATTTAAATGATGATAATAAATAATTATGTCAATCAATATGGCTTCATGGAAAATACATCTTGTCAAATTCACTTAATCATATTTTTTGATGAAAGTACTATATACGTTGGTAAAAGTGCCTGAGTTGACTTAATATATTTCGACTGAATCACTTCACCTTAGTACCACAAGAATATTCTGATTAAAAATTAGCATCATACAACATCAGTATTTCAAATACTAAAGGCATTAAAAACTGACTATATGACAGCATTCAGAAAAACACTGTTAACGGGCTTTTTTATCCAGTTTTGACGGCCTGCGGTGGGATCCCAAAGGTGGTGAGTGTGATGATGTGGATCAATATTTTTATAAGTAAGTTGGGGGAAATAATAGAAAATTTTAGACAGGTAAATAAACGTAGCTGAGGAGAACAAATAAACAAACTATAGAATAAAACACACTAGGACATTGGGTTAAAGTGAAAGAAATTGGACATCATGTACTTTATTAAAGTCAGAGATACATAAAACTTCCAGAGAATGCCCTGAATGCCTGCACTCAATCTTCCAGGTATGCACAGAAATGTCTAAGCTGAGTGCCAAGCGAAATGACAAAAGACAGAAATATCTAAGGCTGCAAGGTAGTCTTAATTATTTGCTTGTACCGAGAGTCTAGGACAAACTCGAACTTCCTTCCTATCGACCCACCAGTTTCCCAAACTGTGCAAGCAAGTCCTGCAAACAGGAGAGGATGTTTACAATTCAGGGACAGAAACCAACAAAGTGGGGATAGCAGGTCCTCTTATGTTGAGGGTAAAAGGATAAAATGGGACCAAAGCAAGGTCATCTCTTTCCCTGTAAAACCTTGATGCTCCCTTTTACTCTGTGCAAACCATGAATAGGCACGTTGTATGACATAACATCAAGTGATGGTGTTTGAGCAAAGTCCTATACCCATGTTATAGCATTGCTCTAGCTGGGGTATCAAAGACACATGTAAGTCTAGGGAGGTAGCAGGATCTGGAGTGAAATGTTCAACAACCTCAAAGCAATTAACTACTAAATTGTCAATATTTCCAGAGGGCTGGGGGGGGGAAAGAGGTCTCTATTGAAGTTAGTCTCCAGTGTCTTCTTCCCCTAATCTAATCAATATCAACACATTTTTGACTAAAAATTGTCTCTGTGCATCACCTGTTGCAACCTGAAGGTACAGAGGGGTCAGTTGAACTGCATTCCAGAGCCTGGTATCCTGCAACATTAGGACCAGATTAGACCTGAATCGTGGCTCTATGCATTTTGGAGTCTGATGCCAGCTGACTTTTGTCAGCTGATTCCAACTCATGCAGGACATACAATTTTTCGAAGGCCCTTTGATTTGGTATTGGTCTTGGTTTAATAGGAGCACAATAGGTAGGTTCTGATTTCAAGACTAGAAGCGGTTCTTTTTCTTAAACTGCTGATATGTAGCTGTAAGGAAATCAACTAAAAAAATCAAATTATTAGAGTCACATTTGAAGGAACATTCTCATCAGATGTATCTTTCTTTAGTTTTGGCTGCTAAAAGCACTTAATCATTAGCTTCCTTCTCCATTCCCAGCAAGCCCTGGTTACTCTGGATTGCTGCTTTCTAGGGTTCAATTACTGTCTCTAGTTTCCACTGCAAAGTTTCACTGCCTAATGAAATCTGGAGAATAGACTATGACTGGAAAGCAAACAGAATTAAGGAGAGAGAAATATTAAAAATCATCCTGTACAGATTAGAAATGCTGACAGAAAAATACTGAAGTGACTTTTGGCATGGAAAATGAAAGATAATATGTACTTGAGAAATGGAAATCTCTTCCACCTGTAAAACAGAGGGCCAGTGAAAAAAAAGAAAAACTAGAATGTAACAGAGTGGAGATCTTTTCTGGCAGTGAGATGCTTACCAGCCACCATTTGTGTACACAGTGCTCAACACAAATGTACCAGATTTCCACCAGCACTGGTACAATTTTCTGCTTCTGTCTTTGGCTTTCATACCTGGAAAAATCCAAGGGTTGTCTTCAGAAACCTTAATATTATTTTGAGAATTTGCCACTAAAATGAGGTTTTGCCTTTTCTACTCTCCCAAGGAATAAAACAGATGGAAGAACAGAGGAGAAATATCAATTTTTCATCACGTGCTGACAGTATTTATATATATATATATATATAGACAGTTGTCCACATGAAAACATAGGCAACCTTACTATGAGAATAACTGCCTAAACCTGTTACCATACACCCACATCCACATGTGCGTGTGAACATGCACACATTATATAACTTTGGTTATGTAGTTAAAATCGCTACATGAAAATAATCAATTCAGAACTGTTTCCATGGGAATATCGGGGCTTGCACATCATTGTGGAGAAACATCTGTCCTGATTTGGGATTTCACCAATGTACCTTAGCTTTACTTGCTTAATGTTGGTTGAGATTTTACAGTCAAAAGCCCTCAGGCAAATTAAACTAGCCATGTACACCCTCAGGGAAATGAGACTTTAGTTACATGCCTGATACCAATTGATGCCAACTAGAAGAACTTTATGATATTAATGAATGTCTATAATTAAAGAACAGTTAATTAAAGTGAGTCAACCACTCTATTGGAAATCTCATACTATTTTTTGAACCCGATTTTCTAATATAATTGTATTTCAAGATGTCTGAGAACGACTTAGCAATTACTTAGTGCATTTTACAAGGGCTGAGCAGAGTCCTAGCCATCCTGTTCATTGATTTGGACAGTAGAATAGTGGTCCAAATCCCAGGTAGAGTTGAGAAATTTCTCTCAAAAAACTCAGCTAAATTTTTCACTGAAGTCCATATCCTAAAATTTGCACAGGATAATGTATTCGCAGGATAAGGAGCACTTGTATAGTGCACACATTTTCTTTTATTTCCAGTTTTGAATGGTTTTCTAAATGAAGATACTATTTTAAATATCTCCTCAGGAAATAAGATATCCATTATCTTATAACACAATCCCATTAAGGACAAGTAAGTGCTAAGAAAACGTGAGCTGCTTGCATAAATTGCCATGATGCTCTAGCAGCGATATCCCATGCTCAGGCATCAAAGGCCAGTGCTGAGGACTGTTGGCAGCACTGCCAGTTCTTACTGTGAGCTCTGCACTTTTATGCTGTACTGAGAGCTCCCACTTGCTGGAACCAGGTAATTTTTTTAATGTTAAAAGCTCCGATTCTAACGAAAAGAGTATTTCTAGCTCATACAGTGGTAAAAAGGCTGAAAAGAGCTCCCAAGAGCAACTTCAAAGTCATCAAAAACCTGAAATAAAATAAAGGGAGCCACATTCAAATTACAATCCTGATGTAAAAAGCACAGGACTGGCTAGTACGGTTCACTTGCCTAAAGCCACAGGCTAATAAAAGTTAGACTCCACTGCACTTTAGAAAAGGGTAGATCAGTAGGCTTAGTACAAAAGCTAAGTAAATTCATAGTCCTACCATTTTACTGCTCTTAGGTAAAGATATTTGATCTTATTTTGGTTTTTTTTTCTGTAAGCAGGGGAATCTTGCCTGGTATTTTCTGTTTTTTAAATACCATCGTAAAATGTAGGACTACCTCTGCCACTGCAATACTACACACATTATAGCCAGGTGCCAGCCTACCTTGTCACTCTGCAACTAAATATAGATTCTTTGGGGATTTTCTGTACTGTTTGTCTCACTAGACACACGTCAGATACTCTGACACCAGCAGAGAAAATTAACCACAGTTCTCCCAGGCCAATGCTGGCTCAGGGATCCTTACCTGAACTCAGAGAAAGGTCTGCAGTCTTTCAGGCTGAGGTCAGCTACAGAGAGGGGCTTGTCAAGGGAACAGAAGGTGCATATAAGACTGGAAGTGTAATTTTGAGCTGCACTTTAAGCTTTCAGAACAAAGTGTGAAGAGGAACCTCCTCTGCCCATCTCTAATGATAATCAAGCTAATGAATTCTTCAATAGCTGCAATTTTAAGACTTAGTTAAGCAATTCTCAAGTAACCTACATGAATTTAACACACAAAAATAATTAAACATGCTATGAAGCAGATGCTGCACAAACAACAGTAATCAAATGATTCACACTTAGCAGACCTTACCTAGCAGTTAGTTTACAGCATCTCTGTGTCTGAAAGAGAAAAGCAGGCAGAGTGTATATAATATCAAACACAGCACACCTGACTCACATCATTTAAGGGAAATCAATAATTTTAATCCATTTTCATTTTGTTTGACCCTTTCATTCATGAGGATTCTACTTTTACATATGTATATATGCCTATATGCAGACATACATACACATCCCTTAGCATTTTCGTTCAAATCTGTTTTCAAAATTATTATTTTGTATTACATCTCAGCAGCACACTGGTAAAAAGAATAAAAAAAATCCAAATGCAGAAAGTTGGGTTGTAACATGGCTTAGGTGCACTTTTGCATGTAGAAAAGGCACAACCATGTGCCCATTGAAAGCTCTCATGATTATTCATTCAGGCTTATCAACTGTAAGCCAAAAGAGCAATCTGGTGATTTTATATATATATATATTCATGTAGACTGTTCTTGGATCATGTGGCAAATATATTTATATACAAATTGTTCAGGTACTTTTGCATTTTGGATACTGGCTTGTTACCAAGGTATGTCATCAAGTATGTTCATTTTAAGTACTGGTCACCTTCCAGATACTGCAGTGAGAGTAAGTAAGTATTTATAATAATAATTAGTCAAATTTTGAAGTATCTAACCCATTTTCTACCTTGCCTAGGTAAGGAGTGAGTGAGCTAGAAAGAAGCCAGTGAACTACCCCAATAATCTGGTGGAACTGTAAATAAAACAAGCAGAAAGTGCAAAGAACAACAAAAGGGAGCCAATTTACATGAAACTTTCAGATTGACTTAATGTGCTCAGCTCCTGAGGAAGTTTCAGGGCCAAACTCAGCAGTGACACAAGTGATGGTGTAAGTTAGATATGTGTCAATCACAAAAAGAGTGTCAACCGGGAGAACTGGCAACATTCTTTAGTAGCACTTTCATGGGGTGATTTGATGATGGATGGTTGTGTGAGCTAAACTGTAATTTATGCACTGTGGCAACTGAAGTGGAGGTTGGCAGCACAGAGAGTAGATGACAAGGGTGAAAAAATAAAACAGGCTTTCACCTTTAGTGACAATATCCCCATCCTTCCAAAAACCACACTGGGCGTATTGCACTCTGCGTTTACCGGTCTGAACATAACAACCACTGAGTCATTCACAGGTGCCAATGACAACTATTTTTCTGATGCGCTAAATGATCTTTGACACTTTTTTCCTTTTCCTGATTGATTTCACCTGAATTGGTGGAGTTGAATTTGAAAGGGGACAGGAATCTAAATTTGAATTTCAAAAATTTAACTAAAATCTTATTATTCTCTTCTTTCCCATGCTTTGACTTCATGACTAACACTTCGTGTGACTACCTGCCCACCACTTGAGGCCATCTCTTGAGGACATATTAAAGATCACAACACAGACGGCAGCAACACAGAGCTCTTTTGTTCTGCAAGGCTCTTGCTGTAAGAGGAATGTCTCTGACAGAGCCTTATGCCAACCTGTTTTAGTTGACACAGGAAGAGATGTATAAGCCAGATCTGTCAGAGTTGAAGAGACAGAAAGCCACCAGTAATTCTCACCATTAGTGATCCTTTGTAGAGTTGCCAAAATTCTCCAGTAAAGCTGCTTTTTGAGCAGAAAATTGATTTTTCACAGAAATCACTGTTTCTGTTAAAGGAATATTGTGGGTTTTTTTCTTCCTCTGGTTATTTGAAGTTTTCATTGAAACACTGTATACCTCAATTTCCAAAGGGTTTTGTTGCCCTTTTTGGTTGTTTTTTTTTAATCTCAGGCACAATATAAATCAGAATCAAAGCAGTTTTGATACAGAAATGCTGCTGTGATACCTGATTCCTGATCAGACATATTTCATGACCTTATTGACCTGCATGGACTGACTTTCCTAACAAGACCAGGCTTTCCATGATGCACGGTGGCCACAGCCGTCCCCAGGCAGTTCTGCCATGGCTCCAGACAAG
The DNA here is from genome assembly GCA_013396655.1 of Campylorhamphus procurvoides. Taxonomy (NCBI): domain Eukaryota; kingdom Metazoa; phylum Chordata; class Aves; order Passeriformes; family Dendrocolaptidae; genus Campylorhamphus; species Campylorhamphus procurvoides. The sequence goes on from WBMV01004992.1 coordinate 358,922, forward strand.
GAGAAGCCATGGTGCTTTGTGTGGTCTGCTCAGAAAGTCAAGACCTCAAAATAGATGAAGGACTGAGTTATAAACATAGCACAGGACACTAGGATCTTTCTGAGCTTTGAAATTGCATTGTTTAGCCTTCTAATGAAGAGTTTTTTCTCAGAAAAAGTGCGTCCATTTTTTAACCAGCCCTGAGACTTCATTTTTAACACTGATTTTCCTGCATTTCCTCCTCTGCAGGCGTCACTCATAAGCTGAAAAACGCGGGCAGGCATTTGGGAGGATGGAGCAATTGTGGCAGGGGATGGAGAGTTTGTCTTTTGTTGTCTGTGGGCAAAACCAAAAGGCACAGCATTTTCTGCTTTGCACTATGTGTTTCAGCTGACTGTGATCTGATAGGTGTGCTGATGTTTTGGGTTTTCATCATTTCAGTTTTTTAATGTTGTATTTAAATCCATAATAAATAACATTTAAACATTAATGTTACAGCTAAATTGAGCCATAACTTAGAAAAGGTGGTTTTTAAATCAGTCTTTTGCAATGCATGAGTGTACAAGAAACAGTTTGTTTTCACTATCACTCCTGTAAGTTCAGATAAATCATTTGATTAACACACAAAATGTGCAACTAAGAAATCAAGGTGAAAGAAATTTACTAAAATACGAAAATAAAGAGTAAAATTTAGTAAAATTATTAAGGAGTAATCTGACAAGGTACAGTCAAAGAGTTTTTAAAACATTTTGAAACTGGTTTTAACATTTTTAAAAGCATTTTTAAACACTTTTAGCACTGTAATAATAGTTATCCTCATATGCATTGTTAAAATTAAAATTGGATATGCACATATGAAAACTATCATCTGAAGATGGGAGACACTCGGCATGTTCTGTGATCTGCTTACAGGGAATTAATCAGCAGCAACATCCAATGTGAAGGTGGATGATCATTAAGTATGGTCAAGTAATGGCTTCTAAGATTTTAGGACATTGACAAAGGCCTTAGCTGTCCTCAGTGACTTTGGGCAACCAAGTGACAGCCCAAAAATAATGCTGCATGAACTTGCCAGACCAGGGACACTCATAGTCTTTCACAACATCTGGACAGAAGATCCTGCTCTTTTGATTTGGAGGATTTAATATGCAAAATTCCTTCAAACCATCATTCTGAATTTTCATCTATGACATACGTTCAGCAAATAGCAAAAATTAAAAAGTAATGAGGAGAGTTCCCAACTGCTTTGAGAAGATTCCACATATGTGCTAATTAGCGATTCTGTCTGAAAATATTCCCTGAAAGCTGTATGGGTAGTGCAGCCTGGGATAAATAATGCAAATGCCCCATGGCACTGTCACAAACACCACAATCAGTGCTGTTTGCGATTTCAGTGAGACTCTCCAAGTTCTGCACCTGAGACTAAAATATTAATGAAATAAAACTGTAGTAAACAAACCTTCAGTCCCATTCCCCCACCCGCAGTCGACACACACACGCTCACACACCCTGCACACACTGGCTTTCTGGCACAGGATAAAAAGTATTTTAGGAAGATGAATGTAGACATGAATGTTTCTTTTGTACATAACACTGCTCCTTCCCCCAGTTGCTACACCAAGAGTCTCTTCATCACTGGACTAGTGCCTACATACATTTTTGATGGCAGAAATGGAAGGAGCATTGCTGCACGTTGATAATAATACCAGCAGGTTCTCTGCAACTTGGACTCACCCACCAGCATGGATGAAAAGAAAATGTTACAAACTAGTGGTTTGCACCAATTTCCCATTCCCTCACAATACAGATGCATCATTCTGCATCTGTACAACCTGAGAGCTAGCAGAAAGTTCCTATTACAGGCAACAGGCAAAACCCAGACACACCAACAGGAATATTTGCCTTGACACCTCAGCTGGGGAGTAATCTGGCACCCCAGGAGGTTGCAGGCCTGTCTCTGAGTGTCCATAATGCCACACCATAGGTTCAGGCTACCCATAAAGACCATCTGCACTTACTCAGGCGATGGCAGAACGTGCCAAGGTACAACTCCCTGATCATGCAGAGGTTAGTAACGATACAGATACCTCTGTCACGCCCTCCCCTTGGATAAGCAGGGAAATCTTCAGGTCTGAGTTACCCTTGAATATACATTTTCATTTTTTACAAAACCCAAAGCCATCCTGGAAAGTAGTTCTGGTCTCTAGAAAGACTAATTCTACTGACTTGTAGTGCTAATCAAAAAAAGCACCTAAGCAGTATTATCTAGTTATCTATCTGTGTAGTGGGCTGCCACTGACTCCTAAAGGAAGTTAAGTCTTTAATCTACTTAGATGCTTTGGAAAATATCCCTCAGCTAAGTGCCTAAGTCAGTTCTGAAATAGGAGCTAAGGTTTCAAAGTGGCAGAGAGGCTTTAAAGAACCTCATGCAGCATTCTCCTGGCCACACAGGTGAATCTCTAGAGTTAAAGTTTGCTCTTCTACAAGTACAATTTCTCTGTTAACTAACTGCGTCACAATTATTTCAGGTGCATAGCCAAAGTGAAACCGCAGAGCAGATTTGAACCCCTAATGACTGTTTACAAACTATTACTCAAGTTACAAATATGCATTAAATACTCCACTCATATTTTAGTATACAGTTTCATATTGCAATCCAGTCCTTCTGAGATTACAGGGACTGCATGTTCCTGAAGTCCTTTATGACATTTCTGCCCTGCTGTTTTAGTCCAGTGTCAGACTACCTGCCCACACAATTCAGCATCAGAAACTAGTCTATAAATGTCAGCCCATAAACAGCACCCAGTAAAGCCAGTGGAAAACAAAAACTCTTCCTGGTTTGATAAATGTAGGCTCAATAACACCATTAAGGGAACCTCTAGTTGTACAGAAATCTATTCAGAAGTTCAAGATTTGAGACAGAGCTCTCAGCTACTGCATACCACACCCAGAGTCAGTCCTCAGGCCTCGTTTTGCCATGAGATCTGTAACGCCTGGTCTGCAGAGCAGTTGTGTCTGTTTTTCCATGTTTACCCAAACTCATTCCCCACTGCCTGCCCTTAAGAAGTGGCTATCCATCTGGAGCTTGACGATCCTTGGACACAGAGCAGATTGAAAATAACACCATATTTCCTTGATTACTGCTAATTTACTCCTTAAGTCAGGATGCATCATCCAAAGTTATATTTGTCTACCCCAGGAGCATTAGTGCCTGAAGCGTTGCCTATCCTCCAGTAACTATTTTAGAAACACTTGGAATTAACCTCCAAAAGAAAAGTGACCTAGACTAGCCGACAATGATGACAAATGAAATTTTACGGTAGCTTGAGATGTGCTAATGAAACCTGTGTTCAGTAAACTGTTCTCACCTGCCATCAGCCTTCCTCTACCACTGTTTCAGTGTCTGCTTTTTTCCTCTCCCACAAGCACCTCCTGGATGCCTCCCAGCCCAAACCATGACTGCAAAATATCCCTGTGGTATAGCTGGCTTCTTAACCTCATTTACATTCTTCCTTCAAGCTACCTCCACCATGATGCCCTCAAATTACCACCATCTTTTAATGAGAAGGATGCTATGCATACCCATTTTATCGTTATTGTGTTCCCTGAGCCCAGCTGCCTTCCACTGGTAGCTCCTGCCTCTTATGCAGATTGTGAGCTCTCTGGGGTGCCAACAGCTCTCTTCCTTGCATGTCTTCACAGTGTGTACCACGAAGGAGCCCTGATTCTGGGTTGGGGTCCCATAACACAAACAACTAGATAAAAGAATAATTTGTTAGCCTGGATTGCAAATCTTCTTCTGCAAGAAAAAATAAAGCTATTTCCCCAGGCTGTCAGAGGCACTTTCATGTGTCAGTATCATAGCTCTCTTCTGGCGATGACAATGGTACATCCAATTTCCTGGCACAAGGGGGAATGTTTGCTGAGCTGATGTGAGCTCTGCGTGTTGCTGCTCTACATCTAGCTGTGCAGCAAAGAACCAAAGGGCTTGTAGGGAAGGGATGTGCTGTTGGGAAGGCAGCTTTCTGTGGGATGTTATTTTTAGTGTGGGGTGAACTCTGGGGGTGGCCTTTGATGAGATTTTTCCTGTGTATGATCCTCTTCCTCTCAAGGAATGTGATACTGGGCTTGTGTTTTGATTTTGTACCTCAAAATGTTGAAGGAAGAGATTGTGCAAAGTTTGTTTGCCCATATTTATTATTAATTACAAATCTGCACTCTGGATTACATCTACTGAAGTGAAATCAACACTGCAGGTTTATATCTACATTCAAAATTCATACAAAGAATATTATATTATCAACAGGTATGTGATCTGTCTTCTACCTGTCTTGAGCAGTCTCAAAAACATTCCAACCGCTATACCTTTTCTTCAGCTCACTCCCTGGGTAATTGAATCCAACTATTAGCAGCCAGGTGCTAAAGCTTTTGTCCCATAAGGATTTCACTTCCTGGTACAAAAAAGGTCAGTTCAGCCAGTAAGAAGCACTGATCTGTACTTTCAGTACCTCACATCAATGGTTTCAAACACTCCAGGGTCTGACCATAAATACATTTTCAAACAGGACATAACCAATAGCATCTCATTCTTCTCCAGAAAAATATAACTGTTTCCACTCAGCAAACATAGCACAAAGATGTACTTATCTATTGCCAGGCATATCTACATAATGTTTTACGAATAATTTATAGTTCATTTAAGGTTCCACTTTTGATAACTTGATATGCTATGTACTTAATGTTATTTTTAATTGAAAATATTAATATCAAACATCCACAACCTCAACATAAAATCCTGTTTTTTCTCTCAGATAATGCTTTTTAAGTGTCCTTTACACTTCTGATCAACTATCCAATCCCATAAATAACAGTTGTTATTTTGCCTTCTACATTAAGATATTCAATCAAACAAACAAAAAAGGACTGACATTTTCTAAATGTTTAAAAACATGACATTATTCTGAATCCGTTCTGGCAATCTAGCTAAATTTCTCCGTAAAACTACAGTTAAAGGAGTAATTAATTTAGCTTTGTAAAGGAAACACACTGTATTATTTGCAATGGAAAGAAAAGTCTGGGCAACTCTGAAAAATGAAAGGAAAATGGAAGTGGTTCAGACTTATCATCTCAAGTATTCCATCATTGATAGCCATGAGATCTGTGTGGCTGGCATCTGTCAGGCAGGTGATTCCACCTGCCTTAATATTCTGTCCCAACTTTACACATAAAAACCTTCCCAGTCAAGACTAGGGCACTTGCCCCACCAAATCCAAATCTTTAGGTCATTTTCCGTCTATGGAATGTGGTCACTAGATTGCTTAGTTTAGAAACAAATTTACTAGAAATATTCAATCTTTTATTATTGTATAATCCGTCATCTGTGCCTATACTATTTTCTTAGTCTCTAATCTGTGTGATAACATAAGTAATCTGTGGATTCTGTATATATTCTCTTTTTTATAGAGGGGCCCACAAGTCACATTGCAGTTTTTCTAGTCCACAAGATTCTCGCTTAAACAAATTTTCATTTCATTATTCACACAATGCTTTAACCCTGTGCTTTCTTTTCAAGCACTAATGCTCCACTCCATCAGTTCTTCCCTAATTACAGATACCTTAATCATTGTTAGACCTTTTAAACTGGTGATGCCACACAGAAATTAGACCATGCTTTTCTTAATTCAATTAAATTTTTCAATTTTTGAATTTTCAGTTTAATTTGAAAGAATGGCAAACAGATCGGTTATTGATTTGAAACCTGCCCAATATTTAAGACACATCAGCACACCGTGCTGAAGCAGGCTGCACAGCCTGTGGCAAAAGGAGGTGCAGCTGCCTAAAAATTGGTGCAGCTCTGGATTCACCCCACTTTGCAAAACAGCATGCTGTAGGTCCTGTAGTCTCCAGTTCCCTTCAGTCTGAGTGAATTCTCACCGATGGCTCATTAGAGCAATTTTCTATCCCAGTGCAGAGGCCCTGCAAACCTCTCTCCACCATTTGCCCAGAACTCTCACCAGTTTATGCTTGTTTGAAAATTAGGCAAAAATTCAAAGAGAATAATCCATGCTGGACACGCTGCAGAGTGTAATAACACAACCTTGGAGATGCCAGTGACAAAGGCTGGCATAATGCGAAACTCAATGGCCCTGTCTCCCCACATCATCGCCTTGTCACTTTCACACGTGGTCATGAGTGAGGATCCCCCTGACAACCTCTTGAACAAGCCTTGTGTCCTTACTGCAGCATCGGGAAGCTGGGAACAGAACTGTTTGTTGCCTGGAGGACTGCTTCTGGTGCTCCTGGCTCCATGACCGGTGAGAAGACACTCTATAAAGGCTCTGTCCTTCTTCCTCTGCCACCTCAGCTGCAATGTCTCCTTGCCCAGGTCAATGATGCTGTTTGATGGACCTCATCCTCTTACTCAGCCCTGGCACTTACTGCTGGCTGCAGAAAAAGGAATGAACAACTGAGTAAGTCAGGGAGCACTGCAGGAACAGCAAGCTCCCTGGGGGAGTGCCCCAAGTTTGGGGGGAGCCCTTAGCTGAGTAGAAAAAAAAGCAGAGACAGAGACCATTTCTCAGGGCTGCAATTACTCACATGAGGTGCTGAAAGGAGATGATGAATGTTAATGCTTGGACTAGCTGGGAAATGGCAACCTCTCGGTGTAAATGTGGGTCTATTAGAGAGGGACATCACCCTTGGGGGACTGCAGCAGGGGAGACAGGGAAGAAGAAAGGGAGCTGAACTTTCAAAGCAGGAGGTTGAGCTGTGGCCTGCATTTTCTTCTCTACCCACACTGCAGTGCTTATTTGCTGCTGGGGCTTATTAATTTTTCACTTATGCCACGCTAAAAATAGTTAATTATTGAAAATGCATATCTGTCTGATGGTGAAAGGCTGTCTCTTCCAAACAGGTGACTAGTTCAGATAACCCCAGAAGGCACTTCTGGGTCTTCTAGACCCTTGATCAAAATTTCTTTTTTAATTTGAAAAGAAGAGAGGTGATTAAAACTGAAAATGATGGTAAGTCTAATAAAAGCTTCCTCCCTTCTTCCCCTAGAGCTGGTGTAATGGGCTGAGGTTTCTTTCTTTTCTATTTATTTCCTTTTCTTTTTCTTTCCTTTTCTTTTTCTTCCTTTCTTTCCTTATTTCTTCATTTCTGTCACTTTTTTTTCTCCAAAAGAATATTTTCAATGTTTCATGTATACGTCATGCTGGCCCTTTGATTTAAAAAAAAAAAAAATTCAGATGTAGAGATTTTGATGTAACAATAGAGTGAATGTGTGTGGATAACATTATTCACAGTGCTGGTGAGAGTTCAAAGGCTGGAATGTCCAGACTAAATACACAGCAGAAAGATCAGTTCTTTAACATTTCAATTAGACAGAAACATGAAACAACAGGCTAGTGACTTCAGCTTCTCAAAATTAAACAGTTTGACATTGCACAGACACACACTGAAATTCATTATGCCTTCATGGCTTAAATCTCCTCCTGCTGAAATTGTGGCAGGAGTCATCCCTCAAATATAGGAGTTGCTTTATAAATGTAGTGGGTCCTATACTTACCTGGAGGAGGGGATTATTATTTGCATGACAAAATCTAAATCAAGAGCCTCTTTGGAAGAAGCAGTTCCCCAAGGATTCTGCTGTGCTGGGGAAGGGCTGGAGCCTAGCCTGTCCTGGACAAGCTGTGGGATCAGCAGAAGGGGAGCCCAGCCTACACAGGGATAATGAGCTTACCCCTGTTCTGTATTGCTGTCGACCCTGTGGCACTTACTGGCTCTGCTACAGGATGAGCATGGCCACATCTAGGCAGCAAATGCCCTGGTGCAGGTAGCAATGTGTGATTACACCTGCCCAGCCTGCTCCTGTCCTCTCCTCCTGTCCCCTTTCCTACCCTGGTTCTCACCTGAGCCCATAGGGATCAGGAAACAAGGCAGGGCTTCCACTAGAGTGGGCACATAGTCTTCCTTTGGGGAAGAAGGAAAATAGCGCAGGGAATCACCTGGGTGGGATGCAGAGGTCGTCCTTGTCTGCCCTCAGTTTTTATTGCATTCTGACTGCAATGGTTTTCCTACAGCAGGGCTCTGCCTAAGTAGCACAGGAACACAACCCCCATGGACCATGTGCAGGATTTCACCCTATGCACAAAGGAATTCCTCACCCATCTCCAATTTCAGGGTTGTCAGCTCACACGTCCCTACCTGCCACCCCAGGTTTGACCATAGTGTCACAGAATAGCATGACCACACTGATCAGAAAAAAGCTTAAATCATTTGTCTAAGGAATCATAAGGAAATCTCCAAGTCCACAATATAACTGGCTGTGTTACTAATTAAATGTCCACTGTGTATGTCAGGAGTAATTGCCAATAAAGGTTCTGCACTGTGTCAGCTCAGTTTCACATACTCTTCTGACATGTTTGCTGTGGCAACTGAAACATTATAGTTCCCTGAGAAAATATTTCTGTTATGAGATATACACACAAATATACACCATCTGAGAATTGCTTTCATGTTGGAAACAAGATCAGGATGTTTGCAAGAGGAACAGTGATGGAAAGAGAATATATCTTTGCTTTTAAAGAAAGGTGTATAGAGATGACTCAATTACCTCAGGAAAATTAGTTATCAATTACTATAATTACTATTTTATGAGCCCTACTCTTGGACCTGCAGTCTTTGTTCTTAAGAGCTGCCAATCTCAGCATAAACCAAGACATGACAGATAACTACAAAGAGAAGGGAACTAAAAAGCAGCTGAAGGGACAGCACTGGCCATCTTAATAAGTGTAGTGTTTTAGTTCTCTCTAAGTCTTGAGGCTATTCTCTAAAAATCACAAAAAGGACTTTTGAGGATGGACATGCAGAAGAGCAAAGAGAGGACACCGAGATGTGTGAAGGGAATTCATTTCCTATTACAAGGGATAACAGAAGAGAGAGAGAAAAAAGATAGTTGCTTCAAAAATGAAATGTTTTAAAACAGACAGTGGAAACTGACAAATGTCTTTTCCTTTCTTTATGCAAATTCATGAGTCTATCTGAGTTCTTGAAGGTGTACTGGTCATTCATCATCTAGAGAAACCCCATCCCACTGCACAGATGGTTCACACATTACTCTAGCCATTCACTGTTTTTCAGGAACTAGCATTCCCAGCTTCATATCATTATTTCAGCTCCCAAACATGTTGAATGAGAGAATTATCTAATGAGAAATAGTGACAAATTAATGCAAACAACCTTTGTTCTTACAGGACTATAAGTATTTAGCTTTGCCAAATCTTCATTTTCTCTTTTCAGTAGCCTCCCAGGAATAATGAAACAAATTTGAGGGTGTGGCTGTAAAACTCCACAAGAGTTTAAGTCAAGCTTTTAGGCAAGCAGTATCATTTTAGACTTCCCAGTTTTCCCCAGAGCTGAGAAACGGGCAGACACATAACTCCATGCAGGAAGCAGTGCTCGCAAACTGTTCAACTGTTCCTACTGTGGGTCTCGTTTCTAGAGAATATCAGACTCTCAAGGCTCACTGTCCTCCGGATGTAGCGTAGACCTCTTTCTCCACATGAGCCTTTTCCCAAAGAGTATTACTGCCTCATACAACAAGGAAACCAAATGAGGACTCTGATGAATTAAGACAAGACTACAAAGGAAAAGGAGATTTTTGTTAATGATAGCCCAAGTGCTCTGACTATCCAAGTGTATTATGTCTTCACCTATTGTGTGACACTCTGGCCTGATGGAGAGACTAAACAAACAGGGGCAGGAAGGCTTGATTTCCCTATGCTGACACCAAAATGCCAACTATTATTCAGAGCATTATGTCAGCACCCCACTTCTCTTTCCTCTTCAGAAGGAACCAGAGATAATAACCCTGGCTTAACTAATCTACCAGGTACGGTTAAGATAAATTGGTTTTCCAGTCCTGAAAATCACAAGCCGCTTCATTTTATCATGGCATTCTACCTATTCCCCAAATTCTGACTCCTGTGCTCTGTTAGACTGTCTCCTAAACCTCTCACGGCTTTCTGCTATGAAGGTAACTCATCCTAATAGTATGGTAAAAAGAAATGTCGAGTTCAACTTGCTAAATGCTCCTACAGAAAGTAACTGTTGAAACAGAAATGGAACCAGAGCTAATTCAACATTTAGAAGTAACCACACTTCAGCTTCACACTCTCACATATTTCACTCTCTCTTGTCATCCATATCAGACAGACACCTAACTATATTTGCCAGAGTACTCTTATGTGGTGCATAGCCCATGCTATAGTCAGAGCCATCTGCTCAGACATATTCCTGAAGAACTGAGGCTGGGGAATGTGAATAGACAATTAAAAGCAATTCTGTGAGCAGAATTTTGACCTGACTCTTTACAAAACTGCTGAGACAAGGATGGGGGTGAGATATTATCCTGGATTTCCTACTGTAAAAGAAGCCAAGTTTGGATCCCATCATACCAAGCTTATTTCTAACAAGACCCACTGTGATCATCCACACCAACTTGTTGGCTACTAGCGCTCATGCCTTAGAACACTGGCTTCACTTGGACTATGCACACTACTCAAAGCATCCACTCCCCAGAACAGTTTTAGTTAGCACTGCAGATCAAGAATTGTGCACAAAGAAGATAGCTGATAGAAGCAAAGGCTCCATTTTTCAAATCTCAATCTTCTTTGAGAAAAACTAAGGGACTGTGCAAGGACAGATATGAAGTCCTGGAATCTGAATCTAGTCTTGTCAGATGCCCCATTACAATCTAGTGAGACACATTAATGTGAACAAATGTGAACAGTCTCGCAAGCACCCTCATGTAAGTAGAAATGTTAGTTTCACAGGAATAATTAATAACCCTTTTCTGCCACTGGGCAAAGCAACAACAAAAGAAAAAGAACTCAGTGAGATGAAAGAAGATCCAAGATAGATGAAGAAGACAGAAATGCTAGTTTGAAAATGACAGATTTCCTACACTGAAGAAAAGACAGAGAGGATCCAAGCAGACAGTGTATCGTGAAAACAGTCTAAAGAGAATTTTGATCAACCAAGGAGGAAAATGCAGAGGGAAAGCCAAGAACAGCAACCTGAAAAGTACCTAGAAATTCCAAACCAAAAGGCTTGGACTTTCCTAGATGTCCGGCCTGAGACAGAACCAAACAGGAAAAGAAGAGAGAAACATAAAACATTCCTGAGGAATGCCTTCAGTTAGCCATCTGCTGTCAGCAGTATAACAAAGAACTGACTTACTCAGCTCCTTGATGGGTGTGAAATTCATTGGATAAAGTTTTCAGTACATACATGCCCTACTCCCCCCCATTTAGAGCTTATCTAAAATAAATTAATGAGGTCCATTCTCCCTCTCCAACTGACCGATTCCCCTTAGTCCCACAGCATCCTGCTCCCCACCACACCAGTACCAGACTGGTAAGCGCCCAGTTTCACAGAGAGCAGAGTGGGTTAGTGCCTCAGGCTGAGCCAAGCTACAGGAAGCTCCAAAGCCTCCACACCAGTTCTAATAGCCAGGTTATAAACTTCTAAAAAATATGAGTTCATGATGAAAATACTAATATACCAAATCCTATAATACTCACATTTGTGGTATAAAGCTTTATATTATCTCATAAAAATAAATAAAACACATCAGCTATCATATAACCATGGGGATTTCTTCTTGGTTTTATCCTCGGATCACTGTTTTGCATACAGAGAAAAGAGATGATTTTTGGTTTATCTTACAGCTTAATGTTTTTCTATTTTTTTGAACAGACTTGTGCTGTGATGTCTGTAATCCAGCTCTCAGACTACATAGTTTCTTCTGATATACTGTGATCAAGTCCCAACTGGTTGGTCTAGTTTCTTCACATATATCTTTGTAGATAAAGCCTTTGCAGGAGGGAGGAGATAGAAATAGAGTTGCCACAAGCCTTGGATTTGGCGAGTTTATCTTGCACCCTACTCCACTTTGCTGAAGGACATTAATTGTCCGGAGGTCTCCATGGCTTGCACATTTTTTTCCTTTCTTTTCCCGTCTATTACCTCTCCACTATTTTACCAGCAGGAATCATAACCGTGTGAGCAGCAACTGCCAAAAGGCAGCAATTCATAATCAGCAGAGTGATTACAAAGGAGCCAGCAGCAATGCTGAAGTTTACAGCACTTCCTGCTCACAAAACTATGTGGTAAAAATATTTGCAGCAGAGAGTAAACATACTTAATGGCCTCCAATTTAATTTCTTTTTTATAATCCTGTACTGAAAGTATATAGTGCTTGGAAAGTGCTATGCCGACAGCACAGATGATGCAGGCACTCTGTTTAGCCGCACAGAATATGCAGTGTGGACACCCAAAAGTGTCCCATCTGTGTGCCCAGGTCACACTGGGTGTTGCCCAAGGATGACCTTGCAAGGCTGCTAGCCTGACCCTAGGGATTGCTCTGTCACACTGGTCACCCATGATACGATGCCATATTTGCAATATCGAAAAAGAAACATGAGCAATGTGATGTCATTGAAAAGTTTCAGCGATTTTCCAATCCTTTTTTAAACAGTCTGCCTTTCCAGATCCCAGGCACAGAGGATGTTCGCCATCTGGAGTTTCACATGTGCAAGAGTCAGTGTGTTTTTCTCTTATCTTCCCTGCACTTCCTTGGATCTCCAAGAGCCAGGGAAAATTCATATAATCACAGAATTACAGAATCGTTTAGGTTGGAAAAGACCTCCAGGATCATCAAGTCCACCTTTTGATCAAGCATCATCTTGTCAACTAGACCATAGCAACAAGTGCCATGTCCAGTCATTTCTTGAACAACTCCAGGGCTGGTGACTCCATCACCTCCCTGAGCCGTCCGTTCCAGTGCTTAAAAACCCTTTCCAAACTAGTCTGGTTCCCTTACAAATCAGCTATTGGGATGAGTAACAGGTTACTGAAAGCTTAAAATCTTTGAGTGATCTGACATGATTAGTGGGGGAAAGTGAGATCATCCTCCATATCCTTTGCCTGATCCAGTCTTTAGTCTGAATACATCAGGAGCTACTAGCACTGACAAGTGGCGACCTTCTATAGAGATATGGAGAAGACATATCACTCTCCATCACAGATTTTACTAAGTGCACCCTTCTCCACTATTTTACCAGATGCAAAAGTGGGGCACAGAAAATGAGACTCATAAAAAAAGACAAAACAAAACAAAACAAACAAACAAAAAAAAAAAGAGGGAAAACAACAATAAAAACCAAACCAACCAACCCAAATCCCCATTCATTTATAAGGGAGTGGAAAAAAGATATAAAAGGGACAAAACAAAAAGCATCATACTCTCTGCAAGACAGAAACATGTTCACTTTTCACATCTGAAAAGTTATATATTTGTCAAACAGAAAGGCTGCAAGAGATTCCCTCTCGTTTTAGCAGCTAGAATGAAAAGACTGCAAAACCACTTTTTAAACAAAGGCCTTTACCAGAGTAGTTCTGCTATTCTAAGAAATCTATAAATTTATACCTTTATTCTCATGTGATAATCATGGATCTGTTTAAATACTGCCTGAGAATGAGTGAATTCATTATGGCCTCATTAATTGTTCCGGGCTGCTTGCCATTCTAGCCAGGGGTGTGGTGAACAGAGATCCTTAAACAGTAGAGTAGTCTGGGTCTTATTTTCCCTAAAGCAATGTGGAATGATTGGATGATTCTTCCATCAACTCTTGTAAATACAGGAGCTTTCAAAATAGTCTGTTGCATTTAGTACTTAAGAAGAAATGCCCTTGTCCTTGGAAGGTGGCAGGAATGATGTCCAGTCTCTCAGTTTCCCTGAGAGAAGAGGAAAGAGACAAGAAAACACTTGGTGGGATAAAGGTAGTGTGGAGCCTCCTCATCTAGAAAAGAAGATTGATACACTCTTGGGTTTTTTATTGCCAATAGTCTCCACTGCTGGGGGCAAAACACCACCTCTGAAAAGCTGACCAGTATCCTAGGGGCCACTGCTAGAGCCCACAGTGGATTGCACTCCTAGAGAGATGGTCCTGGGGAGAAGTCACAAGCTGAATTGCCACCCTAAATGCCTGATAAGCTTTAACTTTGCAAACTGAAACATTCAGTGTATGATGTCTCCTGTTGCACCACCTATTGCTTGAATGTGAATTTTGGTACAACAGCGGGTAAGTTCCCCTTCAACAACTTGGAAGGAAAATAAAATCACAGGGGAAAAAAATACTTGTATAAAATGATCAGAATAAAGCATCCACTACATGAAGATTCACTCAAGCAATGAAAAGGGCATTAGAAGCACTTTAACTCTCAAAGCAGGGTACTCAAAAGAGTTGAATGTGGTAGACGTGACACAGTATACTGTATGGGTCCTTCAAGAGCTACAAGTCTATAGTTTTCAAGGTTTTCAGAGTGTATATATCTGCAATGTGAATGTGAATGTGGACATGTTGACAGAAAGGTTAGATTATTCATTTTGACTCCAACTTTCATAAAGTTGAGATCTATACAGGTGAGGAAGGTATCTGCAGGATCAGATCACTATGCTTTATATAAATCATTTTACCAGTTTCATACTGCTTTAGTTTCGTGCTCACAAATTGTTACAACCTAATGAAAACAGCATGAGGACTAACTTTTGCTGTTGTTGAACACTGTATGCCATCTTCAAAACATGAGCACAGTTTTACTCAGAAACAGCCCAACGCAGGGATATTTCAAATGAATCAGCCATAGAATGAGCCTCATGACTGACATCAGGGCAAAAAACACTGGATAGCTCATGAAGTGTTGACAATAAATCATCATAGCCTTGATGATAGCCTGGATTGTTTCTTTGAATGGTTCATAACTTCCAGCAGCTGCCTAAAGGAGACGGACTGTGTTTTCATTTCCCTCCCTAGAGAGAGCTCTGCAGAGAAGTGACAGGAATGAGGCACATGGTAAAGGGAAAAAAACATACCCCACCAACAAAGAAACAAGATTTCTTGGAAATACCTAAGCCACTTTGCAGAAGAAAACCATCTGTTCCAAGAGCTTCTCAGACTGCATTGTCCAATCTGGACCATTTGCAAAGATCCAAACCTGCAATGTGATGAAGTTAAGTACTGTGCACAGACTCAACAACACCAGAAGAATATGATTCAGGATGTCTTCATCATCTCTACAGCTAAGTTTTTAAACAACCAACTTTTGTGGCATGCTTTAATAAAGATCTGGAAAAGGAAGAGAAGAGTTCACTTCTTCTTTGCTTGAGAAGAATTTAAAGACCTAAATGAAAGGATTCTAAAAAAATTGTAAATTATTATTCACATCACAACCTCTAGAAGTCACAGTTCAGGGTGATAAGAAGTTCATTAAGGAGTGTCCACTTTTAAGACATCCTAGAGGTTGAATTCACATACAGGGTTATTTCTTCACACCTGTAGTCACTGGTGAAATAAATAGAGAAAACTAGGAGCTGTCGTTTTGGAGCAGGAAGGGGAGAAAAATTGCTCCATTGTAAAATGTCTATATTCTTTGGTCTAATACTTAAAACAGCAATCATTACATGCTGCATAATTTGAATGAGGGAAGGGATAGTAGAAATGTCCCATCCTGCAGCACTCCAGTTCTGGCTGCATACAGATCTTTCTGTATTACTCTGCTGCCAAGAGAGCAGTGGGTCAAAGGGAACTAACAACGGGATAAAGGTAGTAATTACAATAAAATATCAGCAATTTTTAAAGTTAAGTTTCTACACTTAAGAGAAAAAATAGTCTTGGGTTTCAAAGGAGCTATTGCAGGCTTTTTAAACTGCATGCAGTAATACTGAGAAACTGTCATAGTGAAGATGTTCTGCAAACTTCTTTGGGAAGATGTTATGCAGCATTTGACAGATATTATTATATGTATGCATGTTTGTGTTCTATACAAAAATTCCCATGCTGTGATATTGTGTTACAGGATCTTGTGAGAATGTGGTGGAATGGTGAACGCTCATCCATCATCTCCCAATGGACTACTCAGAAGTCCATTTATTTATGACAAGGGAAAATCATTTTGCCATTTTCTAGCTGGTAGCAAAAAAAAAAAAATTGGAACTACTCTATACCACTTATATTTGTAAACATACATTTTTAAAAATGACAAATTAGATGTCTGGGGGGGGGAAACTTCTAAGTTACTTATCTTTCTCTCAGAGTTGGATGTCTGTCTTCTCAAAAGCAAACCCTTTCTTGAAGTTTCTGTACAGGATCTAAATCAGACCTTTTTCAATATGCCGGACACAAAATCCAGACAACTGAGGAAAGTTTCATTCTGTTGCCTCTTCAGCACCACATTTTCCTTAGAGAAAAGGAAAAATCAAACTAATTTACACTGAATTACACCATTATTATTATTTTCTGTAGGAAAAAAGTGCTAATCTTTACCATGATAACTGCGAGTAGAGATTTTTCTTCATCAGGAAATCTATTACTATACTCACTATTTGCCTTTTGGCTCAGGTAATTTAATTTCCTAAAAACAAAAAACTTTCCAAACTTCTTATTTATTCTGGCAATTAACTTCAGCCTATTTGCTTTCTTTGAATTTCTATACCCAAGGTAAAAAGACCTTGGAGAGGCAGATTTTGTTTTCCAGGGTCTTTTGTAGGTTACAGCAGTAAATTACAGATTCTAAATCAAAATGTGTATAAGAAAGCAACAGAACTTGAAAAGTGGCACACTTAAAAATATTAGCAGGTAAGGAGTAAGACATTGTAATGAAAGAGGCACAAGATGTTGCGATGCTTCCTCAAGGCTGGTTTTCTGGTTTCAGAAGCAGCCAATATTGAATGCTCTGGAGAGCAGGGCAATTCATCTATTTCTACAATACTTTGCTAGAAAGCAAATGTTGGCCTGACCCCAGCTGGTGATTGGGTTATACTGAGGACTTTGAGGATTGATAGCCCTTGTCATTTTAAATTATCACTAAATGTAGTTGAGGATGTTATCCTTATTTGGGTAAATATTGCATTCTTTTTGCAAATCATCTATATTAAGGTATTTGTCTCATAAAATAGATTGAAGTCCACTATTAAACTGTGTGCAGTATAAAAAATAGCACATGTAATTCATTTTTACAAGTGTTGCCTTTAACTTGCATCAGTAAGAGCTCTTGACAGGCCATTCAAGATTTTCCAAGCCTCTATCAATTCCTATCTTTTTATTTCTTTCCCTTTCCATACAAAAGAGCAAGACTTCTGTTCTAACACCAGAAAATGACAAAAGCATTCATCTGGTTTGTGTTTGGAATCTGTAGTATTCCTCACAGAATTTTCTCATTTGTTGGAATATATACTGTTATTTTACATTTCTCAAAAATAAATTATGACAAATATGATATACGCAAATATTTCTCCAAGAAATGCATCAATCTGCCTGATCTTCTTTGTGCAAATTAAATACATTGGAATAGCTTCTTCACGGGACGTGGAGGAGGGGATTGTTAGCATTTTCCAGACATCAGCCTTGTTTTATTTAAGTTTCAACTTATTTGAACAACTGTAGAGATCCATATTCCTCTTCATCAGCTTGATCATATCGCCCCAGCATGTGTAATGTGTTAGAAGAGCTTTTGTCCTACTGTGCTAAGTGCAAAAACCATGACCCTGGGAATGAGATAATCGTTTTCCCAAGGGTGGACAAGTGCCCATTAGAGATTCTGTGGGTACATTTTCAGTGACTGGAGTGTCCCCAGTTCACCCTCCACATGTCCAGTGTGTCTTTCCTAGCAAAATAAAAGGAAGTATATCACTTTACTGTGACTGACTATGCTAGCATTTAGCTTTTGCTCTAATATAATCCTGGAAAAAATGCTTAATTTTAAGCACTAGAGTAATACCATTGATTTTAGCAGTGGTATCTGAATGCTTAAAAGAAAGTATTTATATAAGTGTTTTGTGAAATTTTAACAAAAACAGGCAAGCACTGAATCATTCGATGATGTAGATTAAATGTATATGACTCTCTTCTTCTACCAACTTCCTTCTTTTGCAGACAATTTAAAATTTTGTGACTGATGCACAGAAAATGGGAAAATACAATGAGGAAAATGCCATGTGTCTCTTCAGAATTGCTAAGTATCTTCAGCTACCTTTTCTTATTATATTTGCCCCTTCAGAAACATGAGGTCTACTAATTAAGCAAGGACTGGAGACTTATCAAGATTGTGAGAGCGCTGCTATGACATAACCATAATTCTTGATGACATTTCACTTTCCCGATCCAGAAAAATCTATCACACTTTCTGAGACATGACCTTCATCTTGTTAAATGAATACTAGAGCAAAGAGCTCGTTTGACCTCTTACCTGCTCTCCCCTCTCCACCCTCCGTCTGGCCTCAGCCAGTCTGTCAAGCTTGTTTGCTTCACACTAATTAGCTTGATTTCTTTGGCTATTGTTACTTACACACTTCCTTTGTTTTTGTCTCTCTTTTGACTTTGCATGTAGCTCTTTGGACCACATGGTTTCTGCTTTCCAACTAACCTGCTCATCAGATTGTTCTTTTTTTTTTTTTTTT
>WBMV01004992.1:381717-433643 GCA_013396655.1 Campylorhamphus procurvoides
CACCCCGCGTGGGGGGGGGGGGGGGGGGGGGAGGGGGAGTGGAAATAAACCCCATTAAACCCAGTCCAAGACTGCAGGATTTTTTTATACCACATCGCTAAGGGGAAGATTTGAGATTTTAGGCACCCGCTGGCTGAAAGAAGTGCGCAGGGGAGGATGCTCCGCTCGGCTCGGCTGGGCTGGGCTGGGCTCGGCGGGGCGGACAAAGGGCGGTGGCAGTGCGGGGCTCCCGCAGCGGGCTGCAGCTCCACCTAGTGCGGGATGCATGGATGGATGGATGGATGGATGGATGGATGGATGGGAACCCCGGACGGAGACCGGGCACTGAGGGACATGGGCTGCACCAGCTCGTAAGGGGCTAAACCCCTAAGACCCTGAAACATCATCTCCGAGAGCAGAGGTGCCCCTGTGAGGTGCTTTCCAGATGAGCTGCAGTAATAAAAATCATCCTGCTCAGTACCTCACAGAAATACTTTTTTTTTTTTTAATTTGAGCAATTGTTTTGATTGCAACTCTGACTCCTTTTGTGGGCATAGAAAGCATGGAGACATCATTTCAAATTCTTTAAAATTAACTTTCTTCAAGGCACCTGGACTTACAGGTCTCAAAAACCATGGCATTTGGTAGTGCTTCTGCTCAGGACTTAAATTTTGGTGTCTGTTTTTACCTGCCATACAGATAAGCAGGTTCACTGTTCAGTTTGTGTTCTGTTGTGTTGTGTGTTCTGTTCTCTTCTTGTTCTGCTGTGTGTGCCTGCACAAATTTCCTTGATCCGGGTTTTCCCGTTGCCTTTGGTATCAAAGAACTTTCCAAATCAGGAGTTTCTCCTTCCCTGACTGCAAATTGAGTTTGAATTAGGGACCTGGCACTTATTTGAGTAAACTCTTCAGACATATTATTTTTACTTCCTTATTTAATGTCTGGTAATAGACACACAGTCTAGAAAAAGCTTTATTTTTCTATCTGCTTCAGAGATTGAGGTTCTTGTCACCTAACAGAAAAATGTAAGCTCACCCCTGCCCATCTCTGCCCTGCTGTGGATCCCCACTGGTGTTCCTGTAACTCAGGCAACCAGGGAAGAGCCACCTGTCTAAAGCTAATGCTGATCAGCTACTGCTCTTACTTGAGAGTACGTATCTGAGACTTTTATATTGCATTTGGATCTTTCTGAAGTGCCTGGCAGCAGATATATCACTCAGGGTATCACAGGCCTCAAGTCAAATACAATCATCATTCCAAAAGGAACTTCATCATTTACCCAATTCAAAGACTTTATCAGGAGAAATTATAAGCTGCTGAGAACTACGATATGTATATTTTCCAAGTCAGTTGCCTACATTAATGTACAGTAAAATCACAGGTCCAAATAGCCAGGTACAGATTAAGCCTGTAAAGCATAGACCAAAAATACCTTTACCATGTGTTAATGTAGTTGATAGATCAGAACTATGTCTCTGGAACTAAAAGAGCCTGCATCCTGTTAAAATTCCCACATCCCCATGGCAAATTTTATTTCCTTTTGAATTCAGTTGTAAAAATTGGAAGCAAGGAAATTCACAGGCCAGAACACTGTCTAGATAACATTAAGGGGCATGTTGCTTCCAAAGGCTTGCGTGGGTTTTAGCCACATGTCTCCCACTGATTTTAATGGGATTTGCATGGCTAAAATCCTGTGCAATGCTTTGAAAATGTATCCCTAAGGGTCTGTCATGAATTCATAAAGCCCCAGAATTTCTGAGTTAAAACCAAAATATGGTGTTGGCTGATTTTAAAGGCTTGTTACTACTCTCCTAATTAAAACCCAGCTTAGTTTAGTAAAAGGTCTATTCTGCTTTGCACATAGTGTATAAGTGTATAATATAATTCTAGTATGTGTATAATTTATATGGTTGTGTTATTTACACTACAAAAGGCTTGTGTTGTACGCAATTTCTAATTTTCATAACACTTTCATTACACATTGGGTAGTAAGCCCCAAACAATGAATAAAATTGCTACTGTTCTTTCAATGAGCTCATAAATGTCATTGAAGAAATTGCTGTCATGTTAAGGGTGAGTTGGTTTTGTGGTACACTTACACTACTTATTGACAGAACAGTTTGTTCCTACATAAGATTACTACATTTTTCTTTAAAATGTTTTACATGGTATTATATCATTAAGGATCAAGAAAACTAGAATCACAAATCAATACCTCAGAAAATGTTTGGTTTCTGATGAATGCACAAAATTAAGGAAATTCAATGGGAAGGCTGTTTCTCTTTCACTCTTGTGCCTCACAGGAAGGATCTCAGGTCAACATTGTCATTATATTAAGTGGTCCATGAACAACCAGTGTGTCACTTCAACAATAGTAAAGTGGTGCTACAGACTGTAAGCCAGTTTCTTAATGCTTTGCATTACCGTACTCCCCAAATTCGCAGATAAGCTTATTTTCCTTTTCAAAATTTCAGATCTGTTCCTGCACACTGTCTCTGCTTTCACCCACACTCATTAGAGTTGGCTAACGTTATATTTGATAATCATCAGATAGAAAGAATACCTTAGTCTCATATAATTACCAAGGTATGTGGTAGCACATCCTTATTTGTCACATTAGATATTCAATATGTGGTTATTGAACACATAAACAAATCCAATTTTGTGTAAGCAAAAAAACACACCTCCAATACTTGCTAGCAAAATAAGAAGGTATAAGAAATTTCAACCGAGCTTTGCAATTTTGTCCATTTCTTGTGTCAAGCTTAAAAAATCACAGAATCACAGAGTGGGTAAAGTTGTAAAGGATGGCAGCAGGTCATCTGGTCCATAAGCAGGGTCATCCTAGAGCACATCGCACAGGATTGCATCCAGACAGTTCTTGAATATCTCCAGTGGGGGAGACTCCACAACCTTTCTCTGTAGAGAAGTGATTTTTTTTTTCTGATTAAAAGATCACCAAAACCATCTTTGCCCTTGCTTCAAGGTCAAGTAAGTCTTGGGAGCAACATTTTTAAAAGCAGATACAGGAAAGAACCACTTTCCACATCACAAATTAGGTAACAGTAAAGCACAACAAACTTTCTTGACGTCATCAGCTGAACTAGCCAAACATGTGAAAGCAAATCACCTCGCATCAATCCATTTAAAAATTCATTTTCCTACCAAGAGGACTCCTAATGTATGAAAGTTACCCTGCAGGATGAAGGTGTTCTTTAACAAGAACTGGTTCCAGAGCTCAGTGGTCCACAAACTGTAGCCCATGGTTGTGTAGTGGCCCAAAAGCCTTGGATAATAAACAGAAAAATATACTAACTTACATTGTGTTCAAACACAACATGCTGCTATTTTCCATGTAGCTTTTTCTGAATTGCCACAAGGAAGTTTTCAGCAAAGTGCAATTTGCACATTCGCTCTGGGCCTTGCTTTGAAAAATGCTCTGGTATGTTCCTCCAAGGGCACATGGCAGCTGAAGGTTAAAGGTGGTTCACTGGTCTAGAAAAGCCTTGGGGGTCACAGCTAATTCTGGGCAATGCCTTTTCTCTGAAATCATCAATCCTTGCATTTTAACTCTGATACTCATTACCATTCTTTTCAAATACCAAAAAAATTAAAGATAACAGTGCATGAATCCCAAAAGGCAATATCCCTTGGCCTCACATATGCGTAAGATTTCTCCTGCTCTCCTTTTTGCTTTTCCTTTTTTCCTCCCCTCTAATCTCTCTTCTTGTCAATTGGTCTTCAATAAACAGTAACACACAAGATGCAAAACTCACACAGGCAGTCAAACTCACAAAAATAAAACAGTACAAGAGGCAGTGTCTATGCACCACTGTGACTTGCCCTCTTTGCTTATTTTATTGTTAATTTGGATCCCTGAGGATTTTTCCTGTTTGACAGTGATATTTTGGACCATTCTGATTGAACGCATTCTAATTCTTCCATGAGAAAAAAATCAGACATTAAAAAAACCAAAACCAAAACACCACCTCTTTGATGTTGAAACAGAAATGTAATTTGTATTATCATCTCTGAGTTTGTCTTTGTCAGCAAGGCTGGAAGAATATGCTCTGATCAAAAATTTGGGTGTGTGCTTTTCACTCTGGAGCTGAGGACCTAAGCTTCTTGACAGATCTTGGACTGTGGCCAAGTTTAGACCCCTAATCATTTGAAACAATTGCCACCCACTTAAAGGGGGGAAAAACCATTTCCTTCTTGCTGATCCCTAGTTTAGGATCAGCAAAATCTTTTACTGCATCAAATTGAAATGTAATAGCTGCAAGGCTGAGAATTGAGATCTTGCACTAAGCACTTCATTACCTGCAGGCTTTTATGTTTGGGGTTTTTTCCTGTTAAAAACATAGCCATACAATGCCTTTTCAGGTCTCAAAGTTAGGAACTTTGCCTTGTAAGGCCTGTCACTTAAGAGATGTAAAGCCTACCATTATGAGCCTTTTGATGAGGTCTAAACAGAATGTGTTTCTTTATACACATCCATCATTAGATATGTACATTTGCAAAGTAGAAATATCTTTATATCTGTTCTGGAAATTCTTACAGCTATAATATCCATTCAACTTCTACAACAGTATTTTAGACTAAAGACCATCCCAGATCCATCTGTATTTATTTCGGACCCAAGAAGATTTTAAACACGGTACCATCCATCTTTAAAAAAACCCATTAATTGCGAAAAGAAAAAGTGCCTTTGCAGACACATGAGATGGGAGCTGAGTGGACATCCTTAGAGAGCAGCACTGCTCCTTCAGTTGCTTTTGCAGTCAACAAGCTTCCTCCAATACTGTTTCACTGAAAATTCAATACATTGCCCATGGTTCCACCAAGACCATCAGACTGTTTTTCATTCTCCAAAGAAAACAAGGTTTTGGTTGTTCATATCTTGAGTTTCCTTCAAAGGTCCCAGCTGGCCTACAGCAACAAACAGCTGGGAAGATGGTTTGATGGCTTATTTCAGGCCACCAGTAAGTCCCAGGAGATGGGGTGAGGAGCATCATGTCATCCAGGACGAGCTGGGTTCAGGTGCTGGGGAAAATAAAAAAGCAAAGCTAGTTTTGTAGGCAAAAGTGGGGAGGAGAATTTACTGCAGCAGCCACAGGGACAGACCTGAATCTCAGCAGAGGGACACAGAACCATGTCACAGGGCCATTTCAAGATGCCTGAGGGTGGCACCAAGGGGTCAGGCTGCAGCACCCTGCCTGGGGCAGAAGGACTCAGTTGCAGGTGGGACAGTGGGACCAAGCTGCCCAGGGCAGGAAGTGCATGTGTAGCTTCTCATTAGAGTTCCTGTCTAGATTCATTAAGGCATTGCCTGAGGACTGCTCTTACATGGTCTGCTTTACAGGAACAGGATCAGTTACAGGAGATGGTGTCTCTTCTGTGCTTCTCCAAGCAGAGTCAGAGATTCGGCTTTCTTTCAGCTAACCCAAGGGACTCCAGCCTGACATCTCCGGCATCTCCCCAGGGAATTGTCTGTCTTCCCATCTTTGAGCAGTAGCTCTGAGTTGGATACTTTTAATTTATTCTTCTAAAGTTACAATATTCCTTCCCTTTACAACTCTTGAGTTCTGGGTAAAAGAAAAAAAAAAGAAAAAAAGAGATGTCCAAACCTATAGGATGTGTTCCTTTTACATACTCAAAGTAATTTACTGGTCAAAGAGAGAAAAAACAAATTTTTTCTCCTCTGGAGAATGTGATGGACATGCCTCAGAATTGTCCAAAAGAAATTGTAATAGAAGAGTTTATACCTTTTTGATGGCTTTCACGAGTTGTGAGAATGATTGTCCATGCATGTAGATTCAAAGATGGGCTTTTTTCCTTAACTGCTCCTCGAACAGCACAGTCCATATTTGACAAGTTAGAAGCATTAGAGAATAAATTCACAGAGATGAAAATAGAATTTCCAAAAAAGTTTTTCTTAGACTTCAAAGCAGATAAAAAGAATTCGAGTAAGTTTGATCTTTATTTTATAAGTATGTACAAGAGAAAGAGAGAATGAAGGCAACAGTCAAAGAAAAGTCTAGTTTAATATTTCTCTTGTGGGCATACATAATGAGAACTGGAACACCACAATTCCTCAGTGTTCATAGAGTAGCAATTCACTTCCATAAAATTATATCTGGCTTCTGAGAAAATTTCTTCACTTCTCTATGCTTGTCTGAACTATGACAACTTGCTCTTGAGGCTTACAGATGTTGAACTGTACTGGCTGGATTATTCCTAGAAAATTAAAACCTAAAAGAGATGCAATCTTTTTTTAAACTTCCCACCTAAAAGACAGCATGTTTTCTCTAGAAAAGCTGAGAGAAATTAATTTTTTAAAGCAAAACCATGTAAAGTCTTCTAGTTTATAAAAAAATCAGACAAAAAAGAATGAGTGAATAGTATTCCTATTTGAGCAAAAGAGAATTTCAGTGTTCTAGCACTTGCAAAGAAACTGATGTAAGTCAATGTTTACAAATTATGAACAAGACACAAAGAGATAAGGTTGAAAAAAAAAAAGAAAATTAAACAGAATGCTTTATTCCTAAGGTTTTATTTTAAAAACTGCATTTTATTCAGAGGTCAATGTCAAGTCAGGCTAATTATATCCATACCAGGAAACTAAATAATGCCTATGACTGTTTCCAGCTGTGGTTTTCCATCAGCTGTACAGTTAAATTGTCCCCAGCAGAACTTTGGCCCAGGGCAATAAGAACTCTTTTGAACAGGTCCAGGGCATGATTTAGGAGCTACTGCAGGCCAGGAACCATTTCTGCTGCACTGTTTGGATATGGTCACCCCTTGCAGAGGAGAATTTATTAATACAAGTGCAACCTATACTGTGCCAGTTTGCTCAAATGCCAAAGAAAGGTGCTGGTTACATATAATTTGCTTGTATGAACATGACAACTTGATCTGTGCCATGTTTAAATAGAAACCAGATAAAAAACTCAATGACTATAGGTGCAAGAATGTGCAATGGATTTTTACTGTACTTACAAGAAGAGCACATGCTGATGCATGTGGTCAGTAGGTGTAGTGTGAGCTAGATGGAAGACTGAGACCAAGGGCACCGTGAAAAATATGACTGGTTACATACACCAAGGAACCTGGCTCCCTGGGTTTAATTGACTGTCTCTTTGTTCTCATTTTCATACTCTAAGTTCAGAGATACACTCATCTGATCAGTATGAAACCCTCAATGGCTTCCTGGCACAGAGTGGGTTTGTCTTTGCAGAGGCACACAGAAGTGCCACAGTTGACATGAGATGCTTTTGAATTTTTAAATCATGTAACTCTGGTTATTGGCAAAAAGAAGCAGATAATAAAGTTGCATCAACTGTGTTATACCTCAGACTGCTGCAAAGATACAGAACTAGAACTAGAGAAGACAGCTTGGAGCTAGACCACGTTGGTGCGACACTTACTACATGGACACAAGAAACTGGACTCAGCACCAGCTCAGGCATTTCCAGCAATTTAGATCCACCTTAGCGACCAGCTGATGATCCAGAGGTGCTGGAAGGTGTGCCAATGCAAACTAGGGGAGAACTGGGGCAAGCAATTTTTGCTGTACGAGAGTTCTGTTCTGAAAGCACCTGAAGTAAATGTTGCTAAAGTTATTTATCCCATCAGAGTCATCCAACAAACACAGTATTTGAGAACTGAGCTGTAATTTTATAGTTAATTAAATACCTAGTTAATGGCTCTGTTGACTATAATATTTACCAAAATGCAAACATGTTTATGCATTTTAATGTATAAATTTCTTCACCAAAATGTACAACTGAAGAAAAATGAAGAATGTACAGTAAATCTCAGGCTTCTGACACAGCTGCAGTAAGACAGAGACCCTCACATCTTTTGTTGGTAGAAAGGACTCTGGGGTTTGTATGTTATAAACAGCTATGTCTGATGCACCCAGTTATGCAACTATTTTGCTGATAGATATGTTACTCATCCAACTTGCGTGAATGACCGACGGTTTTATTAGGCATATTGGAAGTGAGTGTTTTGAGCTGTGATGATTTTTTAAGGCATGATGAAGGGTCCCATCTACCCTAATCAACTTTGCATAGCCAGGGCTCAACTTCCAGTGTTGTCTTTCATCAGTGCAAGTGTCAGTCACTGGCCAACGCGTTGCCCACAGCCCTCTGCCCTCATTTCTTCATGGCGGGATGCATGTTGTTCTTTCAGGACAATTTCTTTTCGCCTGCTTTCCCAGCTTGCTTGGCCATGACAGGTCTGCCCCGGTTATGGCATTCACCATATGGCTGAGCTTGGCTCCACCCTATCTTTTAATAATTCCATCTCACTGACCATCCCCCTTGCATTGCTTTCACCGAGGGCATTTCAGAATTCAGCCCCAAACTATTGGTTCTGACTAGCTTACCCACGTTAAATCTGAAAATATTAGCATTTATTTTCCGCTCAGTGATAGCCCCTGAAGTGACCTTAGTAGGTTATGTCTCATTTAATATATTTTCCTCCTATGGTAAACTGATACAGTGTTGATACAGCTACAGCTATTAAGTCACAGCTTGAATTCAGATAAATGCATTTGAAAACATGGGTTTAGAATATCACATAATTCGTAGACATTCATTGTCCCTTCTGCACATTTCTGTATCAAAAATACATGAAAATGTTTTAAAAATCTACTGCAAATATTCCAGAAAATGCAAATATGGAAAAAATAAATACACACAGTCATGTACAGAATGGACTAAACACCCCAGCTGTTCTGAGGGGCTGGTGCAAATTCACATTCCAAATTAAAAACAAAGCTAGATAAATATTTGTAAAACTTAATTGTTTTATTCATATAAAGCCTACAATGTTTTTAAGCTGTTGAAAGCCAGAGAAGGAGCGCTGCTTACTTATTTTCATCTCTTAGAAATGAGAGCACTTTAAGAAATGAAAGCTATTCAACAATCTTTTATTATTACAATACCTTGAAATATGTTAGTTGCATTATAACATTTTTTACTACTATTTTTACGTATTTTTGGTTGCTTTATCAAGTTGTACTTCGTTATTTAAGTCTATTTGTTACACACTTGGGATGACATGAAATTGTCCCTGTGTAATGTAAGCCTCATGTTGAGGCTAAGAACCGTCCTACTGCACCATTTTGGAAGAATTGCCTGCAGCCATATTTTGGCCTACTTAGGCATATACATCCATATAGTTTTAATTACCTCTGTACGTGTTATTTCCCATGAGGCTCTGGCCTCACACAGCACAAAGGATGAATAGCGATCACCGCGCTAGTGGTTGTTCACTATTTCTTCCCAGTCATTTTAGTTAATCTGGGCAATGCTTTGTGTCCTGTGAAACAAGAAAACAAGGAAAGGCTTCTTTGCATGTGAGCTTTGCCAGTGCACTGATCACTTTAATATGAAGCAAAGTGATAAAACTGAAAAGGTAATAACACAATCCTTCTTGGATGGAAGGAAATGGAGAGGATCTTACTCCTATATGCAGGCAGGATGGTCATGCATGGGTGGATTAAGCAGCATCCCTCAACTTATGGTTCCCTGTTTGTTGCACTCACAACTTTATCCAAGTTCATACAAATTATATGTCAAAATCCTGCTTCTACCCGCAGCTGGTCCATAGGATAGAGCTGCCAACCCTTGGTTTCTCACAAGGAGCAGGGTGGTGGTGGGGACTGCGTGGGGACTGCGGTCAGTCGCACAATGGTATAAAGGATGTAATTCAGTCGGGAGCCTTCAGCAAGATGACAAACCTATCAGCTTGGTTCCCTCTGCTCAGGGCTCTTTCTGCTCTGCTCCCTTGCAGCAGGGCAGGTGAAGAAGGTAGACTCTCCTCTAATCCCCATCCCCTCCATCCTTGGGAGAGGCAGTGTGGCCAAAGGGGCTGGGATGTGGGGAAGGGTGTCCCCATAACTGTAGTAATTCCTAGTGCTAGCCAAAAACCTCTTTCTTTCCCTTTGTTCTTAAAAATGTACCACAAAGTTTTTGCTGGGAGAGGAGTTTTCTTCAAAACTTGTTTTTAATAAAAGTCTGTCTCTTAAATCTTATGTCCTCTTTTAAATGACAAAAAATCATTGCTTTGTGCCAGCATGTGAAGTCTGGTATAGCTCAAATAAAACAACAAAATAAAATTGTTTAATGGGTACTATAAAGAACCTAAAATCAGTGCAGCTCGACACATACAACTACAGATATATGTACACAGTGCACCAAAAGTATAAATATACGTCAAGATAGCCAAATTCTGTGTAACTATGTATTTATAATTTAACTGTACAATATTATAAGAACCCATATAAGAATCATATGTTTTTTATCTGGCACCATTTGACTGCATGTGTTTCTGTTCTGGTTTATTGCATATCAGCTAATCGCATAATTCGGCTGGATGCATACTAAATTGAAGTCCAAATGCTGTTCACCACAGTGTAATCCCTCTGGATAAATGAACAGTCAGTATACCCACTGGACTGCATTCCACCATCACTACTTTGTAAACAGCTGTTAGCATGTGTTGTAAAAGAGAAGACAAAATCTGTTATTGCTACATATAAAAACATGGTTGCTTCATCAAAATCTTCACTGCAGTGGCTAAGAGGAATGTGCAAAACATTAAGATAAGCTGAAAAAGCACTGAAATACTTTTCCACAGCAGGTGCTGTGCTGCTCCAGGAACACAGGCAGCAGAAACACACAGCTGGGACAGGGCAGGGAAAGCCTTGGAGGTCCCACCATCCATTCCTGCAGACCAAATCAGAGCTCTGCTTAGGTCTTGATAGTCTACACAGACAAAATGTAGCACCTACAAGTCCTTTCCTGATTTGTGCATGTTCGGAAGATGAGACAAACTAAAGTAAAGAAAAGCAAGTGAGAAGAAGATGTCTTTCACATTTGTGCAGCCTCACCCCACCTGCCTCCCACCCCTGACAGCACATAGGTTATTCTTGCTTTCCAAAAGAGCAAGCAACAGCCAACAGGTATAGGTTTTTGAAGGAAAACCATGCCCAGAAGCTTTGTGAGCCAATGTTTTCCTCCTGAGTTTTTCGCTAAGTGGGCAAGAGAGGTGGGTAACAACTGAGGACACAGGTGAGAAGGTCATGGTAGCCCAGGAAGCAACGGTGGGCGACACGGAAATACTCATATGAAGACAGGCATGCAAGCAGGGTCTGCACACACGATGGGAAGGAGCCCTCACCCGCTTAATGTCCAGCCTTCAAAGCATGGTGCTGGCTGAGAGGCCATAGGCTTCAGTATTCTGTCTGACATCCCTCCAGGGATGCCTTGTGGAAAAGCTGGCTGCATCAGAATCCTTAGCAGAAGAGTGAAAGTCTGAGCAACTGATCATAATGGTCCCCTTCTGGCCTGAAATTCCATGAAAACTTTCTAATTCTGTCATTCATAGCCAAGGGGTATTGTGCAAAAGCCATGCTCCCAAAATGCTCTCTCAATTTGTAATGCTTTCTTTAGTTTTAATTTTCCTTTGATCCTATGACCAACCAGTGTTTGTTTTCATTTTTCCCATCCTGTCTCCTTCCTTTCTCCATTGAGCAGTCTTAATTTTTGAAGCCAGATTTGAGAGATCCATAGTTGAAATTTTGCATCCCAAGAGAATTGAGGCAGGACCCCCTCACACCGCACTTCAGCCACATCTGTCACCCTTCCCGTGCCTTTCTGCAGATTTGCCAAAGGGTATTCAAAACTGGCTTAAATGGCAACTAATATACAGACGTTTAAGTAGGTGTGTTAGAGGTCTATTATTTTATCTTACTCTTTACTTGCTATCAGCACATCAAAACTGAATGCAGCCACCAGAAGCCACTCTCCATCGCTCAGGCTGCTAACACATTGAAGTGAGGAAAGGGAGGGATATAATGTGAGATTGCTGTAAATGAGATTCTTGCCACTGAGGCCAACAGCATGGCAGGATTAGAAAAAAAGTTATGCACTTTTGTGGAAAATTGAAATACCCATACTGATATTAGATAAGGCAGAAAAATTAAGAGACAGATATTCCCATGCTGCAGAGCAATGGCTACACAGACTGAAAGGAAAAATAAACTTTCCCTAGAATCATTAATGTATTTTCTTATAAGATTCCCTATGCCCTGCCCTAAAATATCTCCTATAGCCACAGTGCCCATGTCTGATGATCCTTTGTTTGGATGCAGTGCGGGAAATCTTCCTCTACTTCTGATTTAGAGGTGGCCAAGTACATTTTGTAACTTAGCTGTGGGCATTCCCTCTAATTCATTTTGCTTCAAGGGTGCTCACATCTCTATGGTTCTATTTCCACTGGCAACACAGGAGATGAGTTCACTGGCAGGAAAAATAATTAAAATTATGAGATTTATGAGAATATAAGTGAGTGGGGTTTTTAAACAGTCTGGTGAAAGTTGTGACTTACTTGCCTTAGCAAAGTTGAGGAATATCCAAAATGCCATACAGTGAGCATTCCTGGTGAACTGCTTATCAAAAAGATATGGAAAAATTTGGAATAAATTCTCAAATACCTTTCATATAATTTAATCATGCCTATCTTCACAATGGGAAAATTACTTGCATTTGTCAAAGTTAATTTTTGTAGACATGGTTTGTTCTGTTTTAAAATTCCAACTGAGATTTTAACGTGTAGCACAATCTTTAAAGCTGCATTAAAATAACAAAAGTGACCAGGAAAATCCAGCTGGGAATTCTGTTGTAATTTTAATGCAGCTATATTATATATCTTATGTATTTCACAACATGCAACCCTAATTCTGTAAAGAGCTAAGCATGTGTTTGAATTTATACATTTTGAGTTTTAATGAGAACTCATAGAGTGTAAAGTTAAGCATACATAAAATCAGATTAGGAGTTAATGTTAACATAGAGTGATACAATCAAACACTGGAGGGACAAAAAAAAAAGGAAAAAAAAACACGTACTGTAGATGAGAGAAATTTGATGAATTAACTTTTCACTCCAGGTGGGTTTTTTTATTTTTAAGAACATGGTCTTCAACATCAGTATTGATTGCAATAATACTATGCTTTCTTGCTCCATTTCCTCTGTATTAAGCAGATTTTGGATACAGTGAGTCCCTTTTATGAGAAAGCATATTCCTAAATATAAGTGTCTATTGCTGGATCCTATTTTTCATATTGGTACATCACCTGACCTTTTTAAGACTCCAGTTTATCTGATCACCCTTCCCAAGGCAATCCATTATTCTGACATTGATACTCCTATTATGAGGGGGGTTTAAAATTAATTAATTTTATAGTAAAGAGTAGATGGTGGGTTTGAATAGAGCCAAATATTTCACAGGGGCATAAGTCATATCATACTTACGCAGCACAGGCTATGAGAGAGAAATGCAGCTTTCTCCAATCAGCAGTTCTAGCAGTATCATCTCCAGAAGTTAATTTATCTCACTCTTCTGTGTGTTCCATGGAAAATCAATTTTAGATTTATTCAATCTCTATGCTGTTTTTTTCTGATAATATTAAAAAAACATACAACTTCTGCACCTATTAGAACATACCAACCTGACACACTCCTCTGTCTTTGTAGAAAAGAGAGAGAATAAAAAAAATAGCTCTTTTCTTCCAGGTCAAAGTAATTCATGTGCTTAATCTCAGTTCTCTGGAAGACGGTTTTCTGCCAGGGGGTCAATGTTTGGGACAGTAGTGCCCTTATTTTCTGAAGTTGTGTTGGAGCTTCTCTAATGTACTTACTCAAAACAGTGGAGGCTCACCAGGAGCTTCTCAGTGCACTCCCCTGTGGGACATTTGTTTCCATGTATGTGCCACAGGATCATTCCACAAGTGATGCTTCTAAAGACCTTCATTGCTACAGATTTTTTCCTTTGGCCATTCTCCTGGTTACCATTATTTGAGGTTACCTCATTAGTCCAACTCTTCAAGTCCCCTTGAATATTTTTTCAAGCATGTAACTTCTGGGATGTACCTCTTCAAACATTTTAATGCAGCAGCAGTATGAATTAATGGTGTATGCAGGTAAGGCAGTATTCCCCTCCTTGAACCACAGGCAAGCAAGAGAGACCAAGGTGGCCATGACCTTTCAGGGATGTTGCAGCTCTGGGAGGGTGGGAGCCTTGAGACAATCTGCTGGAGCTCCCTTTCTTCTCCATACAAATGTGACATTTGTGCTGGGAGTCTCCATCCAGCCCTTCACATCCACTCCCTCAGACAAAGTAAGTGGCCCCATCCCTCATGCCTCAATCCCCTTAATAACTTAGTTCTTCCTGTCCTTTTCCTCATCAGTCACAGCTCATGTTTCTTTCAAAGACACCTCATCCCCAGCCCTCCACCACTCTCTTCATGGTTGTTAACACCTAGGTTTGATTTCTCCTCTGCCCTCTTTGAAAACTACCTTTCCCAGGGAGCCTTTCTATCTCGTTTCAACCACAGGCAGATTTTCCCATTCTTGGGGCGCCAAAACAACAAAGGATGGGGGGAGCGTGAAGGGAGGATGGTGAGCTTGTTCCAGCTACATGGGCCACTTCAGGATTTTATTATTTACCTGTGTAGACAAATAATATGCAAAATTCCTGAATATATTAACCATGACACATTTTCTCAGCTAAATACTTACGGTTTTTTTCTTATGGAAATAATGCTGGTCTTACTAACAGAGGTGTGATCTCAAATCTCATTCCTGGCTTTTAACTGTGTATAATAATTCAGTTCACCCATTTATCCCTTTAACACAACATTTAGGTTAAGCAGTAGGCCTAAGGGGAACATGCTATTACTAGCCTGTTTTTTATCTTTCTTTGATGTCCTCAATTCTATTCTCATTCATGTATTGGGGTGTGCAGCAAATGAACCTTAAGCATTTATTTTATTTACTAATTTTGCTTACTAGCATTATCAAAAGAGTGGAGCAGCTGCGAGCTTCACAGATTGAGCATACATCTGAACATTTAACGGCCCCAGTTTATCCTGGCTTCAAGGCATCACAATATAATATTCACTGACATGAAAGCTGAAGAAAGGATGTCATGGGAAGTCTGAGCGTCACGCTGTGAGAGGGTATGTACTGCAAGACCCTCACTTCATTGGCTTCTAATAGGCTAAGTATTGATATGCAAATAAGAGAGGAGCTTGTGTGTGGCCTTTTAATACAGTCACTAAACATCAGTTCAGAAAAAAAATAGTAAGCCCTGTCCTCTTATATTTCTGCCTACAGATGCACAAAACCCAAAATGGATGCATTTTCACTCAACTGCTTTGCAAGCAAATGAGGCCACTGCTGAAAAACCACGTGTAGGACCTGAAAGCTGAAAAATTTTGATCAAGATTTTAAACACCAAGTGCTGAGGTGGGCTGATAA
This sequence comes from Campylorhamphus procurvoides, assembly GCA_013396655.1. Taxonomy (NCBI): domain Eukaryota; kingdom Metazoa; phylum Chordata; class Aves; order Passeriformes; family Dendrocolaptidae; genus Campylorhamphus; species Campylorhamphus procurvoides. The sequence goes on from WBMV01004992.1 coordinate 397,032, forward strand.
GCAGAAGTGGGCTAACCCATGGAGGAGGGGTTAAAAAAAATCAGTTCCTTCATTCCTAACATGCCTCCCGGGGAGCAATACATGTGCCTGTAGAAGATTAGGTGCTGGGTTGCCATCTCTGAAAATAGAAATATGTTTGCAAGGTAGCAGAAAGAGAGGCCCAAAGGGCATCTCCAAGGAGGCTTTGACTCTCCTGCTTCGGGCACACACAGATAATTCCTATTTCAAGTTCGAAGCAGGAGCAGTGGATGAGAGGAAAGCAGCTGTTAGTTTATCTTGTAAACAAGCCCCAGCATGCCACCAGATTATGACAGGGCTTTGGGTTGGAGATGGCCCTAGACAGCTAAAAGAGTGAAGTGTTTAAAAAATAGATTTGCTTCTGGGACCACTGTTACCCAGCTACTTTGGGCTGCCTCAAATACCATGGCAGAAGCCCCAAAGTAGTGAGGATGCTGGAAGTGCTCAATCCCATGGCTGGGAGGGCATGTGTGATCCTCACATAGAAATCAGCCAATAGGAAGAAATACAGCCCCAGAACCTCCTTTATGCTCTGAATTCATCTGCTCTGAGTAGGCTGTACAAAAACTGGGCTTTCAATTAAGGCATCCCAAATGCAAACCGTAACTGCACATTAAAGGTGGCAGCAGGTTTATTACATATTCACAGAAACATAGAATATCCTGAGCTGGAAGGGAGTTACAAGGATCACTGAAGTCTAGCCCATATATTGTCACAGCATGGGTCAGACACAGCATTTAATAGCAAGCTCAGTGACCAAAGGATGCACTCGTAATCATCACTTTGCCCAGGCTCTTTGTGCTGTAGCTCTGTGTGGCCGAGCTCCACATACATATGTTGATCACTATTAGCATATGTTGGCTCCAGCTGCCCACACGCCTGCGTGTGACTGGAGCTGATGCCAGGGGTATCATGAATAGCCCAGACTTCAGTTTTTTTCACTTCCCTCCAGGCTTGTCTGTGTGGGAGTATATAACAGTGCAAGAGAAGATGCTATAATCATATTCCTGTAAGGCCCTCACAGATTTGCATTCGAGAACAACCACATTTTTCCAGCTTAACTTAGGCTGCTTTAAAAATAACTCAAGCTAAGCAAGAAAAAGCCATTCTTCATTCCCAAATAAACATGTCCCACATCATTATGACTGCCAAGTTGCCATTCACCTCCATGTTTTCCCACATAAAAAACAAAGAGGCACAGCAAGGCAGGGTACACTCATCCCTGCAGAGCCATGGACCCGTCACCACTCTCCACAAACCTCTCGATGTGGAGGTTCCCCAATGCCCCTCCTCAGTTTCGCCTGCTGCTCCAGCAGCTGGTCCCACTTCTTCCTGCACCTCTTCTCCAAATGGGTGCATGCACTCAGCCCACTGCATACACATACTGCCTCCTAAATTCACTTCCTTTTCTCTGTACACAAGCCTAATCACAAGATTTATCTCACTTTCCATTTTCTGTGCTGACATTAAACAAATAAAAGCAGCAGCAGGGAAAAGGAAATGTAGAAGCCAGCTTAATTCCCAGTGGATATAAACTGTTGAGATGCTATAACACATACCTGCACACACACACTTATGCATCGATATGAATCTTCATAAGAGGAGAAATCACTTCTATGTCTTCCTATTAAAGAACACACTTCCCTTTTAACACAACCAGTAGGGAAGCTGCTTAAAAATGAGGACTTGAAGATCTGCTCTTATTTTTCTAGGCTTTAAATGCTCAGCTCAGCATCACCCTTTCTGGCATGGAAGGCCTAGGGGGATTCAACAGGAGCCCATTAACATTGCTCCTTAATTGGCCCAAGGTATCACTGCTCATCTCAGCTCAGCACAGCCTTCATTTCCCACGCATCATGCCAGGTCCCTGACAGTTCAGAAAACACAAAATTGGGAGTAAAACCTGAGAGTGATGCATAAAATTAAAACTAGAACTCAGTCTGGGAAATCACAGGTGAAAAATGTGCATTTTACAGCCTTCCTGGGAAAATATTGTTTTCACAAAACTAACAAAGACATTTGATTACAGCTTTTAATTCTGAATTGATTGCCAAAGTGTTTAACCTTTCAGTTACCAGTGCACCACTACTGCAATACTATTTTAAAATGTGATTAAAATGCATATCCCCCCCTCTTGTTTAACTGCACAGTGCTTAAGAAGAAAAGCAAAGACAGGTGTACAGACGCATATTTTGCACCCTCAGGCTGCCTGGGGCCAAAACTCATACCAGCAATGACAATTCAACCCAAGTCACCTGAGCTCCACTGCATCAGAGCAGGTAATTGCCATAAATCACCTGGTGCCCTGCTCTCTGCAGCACGGAGAAGATTAATGGCAGCAGACACCAGAGCTGCCAACTCGGAAGATTTCTGTGGCGGAGCAGGGACAGCTATGCATGAGGAATTTGTGATAAAAAGCTATACTGGGACTATAATAAAGTGCTGGAAAGACGCCGAGGTCCTCTTCCATAACGCAGACACATTAAGGCCTGTCTGATTGTGGTGACAGACAGGTGTTTGACTGAACACACTGGCAGCTATTAAAAAAAGGACCAGTAACTAAAAGCTAATGTCAAAACGTGATGTAGAACTGTCAGATGCCATCAGTAATAATTTTTACTATGACCAGTCTCTGGTAAGGAGGGCAAAGGCAACAATATTGTTGCAGACTGCAAGGGATGTGCCACCTGTGATTTGTGGGCTTCAGAGGCAGAGGGCCTGCTGCCACCCTCCTCAGCGGAGAGAGTGAGATTTATTGTCTCCACTGATTTTCTTTGCCTTGGTTAGAGAGAAAACATTGCCGAGGAAAAAATGCTTAGGAATATGTTGCACAGAGGTAAGCAGCAGTACCTACAGTGGGATATTATATAGGCTTAAAGGCATCGAATAATATATTACATTGGGTAAAGCACCACTATAGCCTTTATAAGGAGGATGCAGAAGGGCTGCTGGACAAGCAACATTTTTTAATAAGAATTTATCATGAGCTATTCATCAGGAAAACTAAGCAGAGCAGTAAGACAGCCCTAGACCATTCCCCTGCATCCATCTTTCTGTCATGTCAGCAGGTACATGCTGCCAAGAGGTGCAGTGGGAGTACAGTGGCCCTGTCCAGTTGTTGCTCTGGTCCTGCTTCCTACTCACTCCCCAGCAGCAGCATGACCATGGCAGAAGGAGGAAAGTGTGAACTAGAACTGGGCAGCTGCCAACCAGTCCTTGTTTTGTGACCAGCAGTGCCCCTTGTGATGTAGAAAGGTACACTGAGCTTACCAAATCACCCTTTGATCCATCCACCAGAGCAGAGCCAGACCAAAGTGTGTGTCATCATTTGCAAGATGATATTTAAACCTCTGTCCCCCACCCCTGAAGACAGGCTGTTCGGTCAGTGTTTACAAGGTGTCCTGGTTTGGGGTTGTTTCCAAGCATTTTCAAGAGATATGGTTGGGCTTCACAGCTCAGGAACTGCACCTCAGCCTGATTTCCCAGATGTTGAAGGACAGCTGCAATGTCAACCTTTTCAAACTGGACACTGCATCTCTGTGTCTAAACAGATTTCAGGTCTTTTTTTCTCTCCTGTTAAAGAACCCATTCCCTGCCACTAACCAGCTGTTTCTGTTTGTTTTTAAATCTTATTCCTCATGCATAAAGCAGGGTTCAGCTTTCTCAGGACAAATATCACCACTGAAAACATTCCCCGCAACTTCAGAGTTAAAAAGAACAAGGAAACTTAAAGCGGGAGTGAAACTAATCATCTGCCGCTCTTAAAGCTGGTGAAGCTTTTAGCCCTGCCAGCAGCAGATCTCCGATGAGATCTTCGCAGAGTAATGCAGCAAAGGCATACTGAGGCTCACTGTGACAGATCCAAATGTATCCTGTCTGTCCAAAGGGGGCCAGTGGCTCACAGCAGCTGTCGAGCTGCTTTGTAAACAAGTGGGGGACATAGCTGTTTAACCTAGAATCATGCATCTGAAAATATGCTCTGCCTCTCCAAGGATTTTGCTGGAAATGCTTCAAAGGATTCTGTTTTTCCCAGAAAGCTGCATCATGTGGTGTTTATCAACTCCTCGAAAGTACTCGCAGCCTTCTTCCATAGCAGAGAGGCACTTTGCAGTTTGACGGTAAAATCACACATGACTTGTTAAGCACAACTTCCTAATGTAGCTCCCTGTCTGTTGCAACAGTCTCCCTGGTGGTAAAAAAATACAGTACATTACACTCTCTATAGCAACTGTGGTGGCAATATGCAGATTACATGACCATATCGCTCTCCAGCATCTAAAAAAGAAATATTTATTTTAGCATAGTTGGTACTCTTTTCACAGTCTCTTCTTTCACTGTTCTTTTCCTTTACACTGTCTTAACTTCATCCCGGAATTTCTCTGGTATTGCTTGATAGTGACCATTTTCTTTCTTACACACATGTCTTTAGATCCAAGCTGACCCTTTGTATTCCATAGTCATCTACTCTGGCCTCTGTATTGCAGTGTCTTTATTTCTAAATAGCACACAGAACCCAAGTTCATGGATCATTTTATCTTACAATACATCGCAATTCACATACATGTCTTCATTCTCTCCTGTGGTTTATCCTATTTTTCTGCTTTCTTCCATCTATCATATCTTTCTTTTAAAATGTGCCCTGCTAAAAGATTTAGTTGGGTTTTTAACAGAATCTAGAGCAAATTAGGGCTATTCTTATTTTGAAAGCCTGTTATATAACAAATTACCATCTTTTGCACATTTTCCCTAGAAATTCTCTGGTTTCCAGGTCAAGGACTACATTTTTTTCTGATGATTTTTTATTCTTTGTGCAAGGGCGTTATGGGGAAAGGTATGTTATTTGAGCTGCAACTACAGACTCCTCATAAAGCCAGGAATAATGAAGTTCTGGTTTGAAGCTCAAGTGTTGAATCCTTCTTCTCTAGGACTGAATTAAATCAGCTAATTGTTTTTCCATCTCTACAATAGGAGCAATATTGTGCATCCCACCTTAAGGGGATATGTGAGGTTGAAATAATGACAATGAAGTCATAAAATACCCTAAACCATCCAAATCAGTATTGAAAAATGTATTGCCATTCACTTTTTCTCATTTGGTGCTGCGGTTTAGCCTTTTCTCAGTAAAGTGGTTTGCCAAGTCTAGTCTGAAACTTGCGTGCTGCTGAAAGGATATTGTACTGAAACAGGAGTGTAGGTGTGGATGAAGACTGCCAGAAGCATCTCCTATTACCGCAACAGGAGAAAATGGCAGCCAAATTCCACATATCCTGTAGTCTGGAAAATGGTGAAATACCATCTTTTTGGCAGCCGTAAATGGATAAACATTAGATAAAAGCTAAGTGCAATGTGAAGTCTGTGCAAAAAGGGCACAGATCACAAGGAATTAGAGAAGTTATAAAAACGCAGAGAGATAAGTAAATGAAGGAGGCATGCCACTAGCCCCCCATGCTTAAGGAGAACATATTAGAAATCTTTAGACCCATGCTCTCTCTGCACCTGACTGACATTCATCTGCTTTGTTATAGAACAATCTCCTTCAGTACTGGCAGAGAATAGGTCAGTTGTTCGTGTTGAGCTTTACCTTTTACTAGATATTGCCATGTGAGATATGTCCTGCTTTTACAAGGATAGTCGGCATGCAACTAGCATTGAGGTCCAAGCACATACCACATTTCTTCAATAGGATGTACACACCAATATGGTTTTTAGGGTTGTGGTTTTCATATGTGTCTTGTAAGAAGATAGCTGGACTGTTTGCTTCAAATTTTAGCTGAAAATCAGTCAAGAGAAAAGGTAGTAAAGATTGTAGCAAGTATCTCTACAACAGAGCGAGAAAAAAAAAGAGCAGCCTAGAGGTTAGGGAGATGTTTCTGCATTAAGTTGTATATGCATTTTGAGAAGAAAAACATTTTTTCCAGTTTCTTTCTTGTTCTCATGCAGAATTCAGTTCCTTCTCAGGCTCTGTATCTGTTGGACAGAAATCCTACTTTACATGCACATTAAGAAAATAGGGAAAACAAAGGAAATCTTTTACCAGTTTATTTTGACAATATTTTTGAACCATGAAGTTGTCTTTCTTCTGCATTGTTTAAAAAGTTCCTGCTGATTTCAGGATTAGGTTTGGTTTGGCAATGCAAAAATATTAAGCTGAAAAGTATGGATTTTCATATTTTCCTCAACTTGTTTTTCAGCACAAAAGAAGGGAACATTTTTAAGAAGGCTGAATGGAAGAAGACATAAATTCACAGGATTTTTTATAATTTTTTTGCAAGCTCTTCTGTAAGAAAAGAAAATTTCTTCACTTCTAGATGTGTTATTCCATACTTCTGCCCTCCACCCATCATTTTCCATTTGAAATTAGTGGGATGAGGAGATAAAAAGAAAATCATCAGATGAAAAGAAAACTTACACTGGCTAATTTCCATGTTTAGAAATGAAATTACTGGAATCTTTGTTGATATATGAAATTGTAAACTCTTTCATTTCATATTTTCCAAGTATAACATAAAAAAAAACCAGTCAAAAAAGGTTTTTGATTCCAATCACAACGCATCTTCCAAAACATATTTTTTGGACACAAATTTCTGCTAATTCTGATGAAGTCATTGACACTGACCTTCTACATGCAGATTCAAAGAGATTAATTAAAGACAAGCAGCACTGCTAAATTGTCAGCAGCTGGGGGATGAAAGTGATTCTGGAGAGTAATTCTCCAATGACGTTGTGGATAAGGCAGGACATTTAGTGGCTAAATTATCTCCCTCCTGAATTTAAACAGAGTCTGGTGAAATGGTAGTTTTCTAAATGTCCCTTTATGGTCAAATACGGTTGCTGGTGGTGTGACTTTTCTTATAAAGCAAAACCAAAATATAAAATAAATGGTATCATTAACATTAAATGGTGCAAGTATACAGAACTTACTGTGCACTAGGGATTATATGTAAGATGAACTTTATAGTTTTTACATTTCAAAATTATAATTATTTTTTCCCCTGCATTTCCCAATATGTTTCACTGGCATTCAAAGAACAAGAGTAGAGTTCCCCTGTGGTTAATTTAACCCTAGAAAATTCCCCAGAGTATAATCAAAGACTGCACAGTGGCTAACATTTCTCTCCTGTTTCAAAACTAATGAAGTTAAATACTGCTGGCTAAGACAGTATTTCTAAAAGTCTGTTAGACTTTAAATATAGTAACTGAACAGACATCAGTCATAACTACAAAATGCTTTTTTTAACCAGCTGTCTACAAGAGGCAGCACTGCCACAGAAAGACATCGTCCATGGGCTTGAACCAGCCTCATTATTGCCTATGAATTAAATTGAAACTGCCAAAAGTCACAACAGTGAATTCTAGACAAGACAGTCAGACCATTGCCTGTGACACGAAGGCAAAACATTTCCCCAGACCAGGCCTGGAATTTACTTTTTTCATAGCTTCACACCCACATGGGACTAACCTACTTCAAAGGTTGCTCAAGTGGGTCACAGGCATAAGATATCTGCATATCTTAAGCAACTACAGCTGTTGGAAACAGCCTTATTAGGAGATAAATCTCTATTTAAACCATGCAAGGAACAGGGAGGCTGTTTGAGGGGACCAGGATGAGCAAAGCTGTGTGAATGCCAGCAGTATTGGCAAATATCTGAGTTCACATTTTTTGTCAGCATTTGTGCACCTCTTGACTCAGGATATCCCCAGAAAGGAAAGAAAAATGGGAAAACCACACACAAGCGTTTTGAACAGATATTTGGGCGTATCTGTGCAACTACTCAAACTCTTCATTCTTGTGGCCGACTGACCCTGAGCAAGAAGTAGAAACACAAATCATCAGTCCTACCAGACAACCCACACAAGTTGTTTAGGTACAATTCCCTTAATATTATGTGCATATGGTAGATTTTTAAATGGGATGAAGATAACTGGAACTAAGAAAATAACTATACTTTTTTCATTTTAACAGAATAAACAAAAATATTAGCAATATGTCCCCTTTTAAATAAATCCCTCTTGAAGCCCTTGGAAGCAAACTTGGTGGCTCTGGATAGCTCTATTCTCTTTTGTTCATGGGAGTCCTGAAAGCATTGCACATAACTGACACCTCTTTTAACTCAAACTTGGTGTTTTCTGTCAATATGTTTTAAGCCCTATGCAAACTGTATAGAAAAAAATAGTTGCTTTCAATTCCTGTTTGGAACTGCAACCAGCTCCTTTATTTACTGTTCCTTTATCAGTTAAATGATTGCAAATGGACCGATTAACCCTGAATTATTTGAAGAACTGAAATAAGAGGCACTTGACAATTCTCAGGATTTGTTCTCAGCTCACCAATTTGGGGAAAGATGAGATTTTTCCGTGTTAATACATTGCTTCCATCCAGCCCGCTTCTGCTGCTCTTTTCTCCAATGTCATCAGTAATTGGATTAAACCCTGACAGGTCCCTCTAGTTCATCAAAGGAGGGAGGAAGCAACACATACTGGGGCAAAGCAATCCCTGCTCTAACTCCAACAAAAGCAATCCAGTATTATCACAGATAAATTTAGTTTGTTCTCTCTCAATCTAGTCAGTGATCCCTCCACCTCAGCTGTCAGGAGAGACATTATATATTTTTCCACCCAGGATTTTTATAATTGAAGAGACAATGTCTTAATCTTGCCTTTACTCGCTGCTAAAACAACTAGAGCATAACAAAGTCGTGTGAACAGAGAGGGTCAGAGCAAGTGAATCACAAAATGATCCAAAATTAAACTGAGGAGCAGATTACTCTTTGCATGCTTTCCCCACTCTTCTTCTGCAGTGTTAATTGACACAATGGACTGCTTGCAGAGGTTGTGTGGTTGGGTTTAATACAAAGATTGGACACTTTCCATGTGTGGTTGGAGCAAATTCTATCCAAACAGGGAGTTGGTGGGGCTTTTCTGGAGGACTTTTTCTCTGTTGTTAGTTGGTTTCTATTGTTTCCTAGGATACTCAGTTGATAGTATATTAACTAAAAATTTAAAATTTATTACAGTAATTCATTATAGTATTAAATGCTGGACAACACAGTAGTATTAGTGTTTTTGTAAAGCTCTTGAACTAATTTTCAAGACTAAATCAGAAAGCAACTTCTAACATGGAGATGTTGAGTCCCTCAAAGGCAGGGAGACCCTGCAGAGAGACCTGGACAAATTAGAGGGCTGGGCAATCACCAACAATATGAAGCTCAACAAGGAATAGTGCTGGATTCTGCACCTGGGATGGGGCAACCAGGGATGTACAGACAGACTGGGAAATGAGGTGCTGGAAAGCAGTGCCATGGAAAGGGACCTGGGGGTCCTGGTCCATGGCAAGTTGAATATGAGTCAGCAGTGCCCTGGCAGACAGGAGGGCCAACCATGTCCTGGGGGGCATCAGGCAAAGCATCACCAGCTGGTCAAGGGAGGGGATTGTCCTGTTCTGCTCTGCACTGGTGTGGCCTCACCTTGAATATTGTGACAGTTTGGGGCACTGCAATATAAGAAAGATATTAAGCTATTAGAGAGTGTCTGAAGTTGGGAAAAGGCCTTGAGGGGAAGCCGTATGAGGAGCGGCTAAGGGCACTTGGTCTGTTCAGCCTGGAGAAGAGGAGACTGAGGGGACACCTCACTGCAGTTACAACTTCCTTATGAGGGGAAGAGGAGGGGCAGACACTGATCTCTTCTTTATGGTGACCAGTGATAGAAATTGAGGAAATGGCCTGAAGTTGTGTCAGGGGAGGTTTAGGTTAGATATTAGAAAAAGGTTTTTAACCCAGAGGGTGGATGGGCACTGGAACAGGCTCCCAAGGGAAGTGGTCACAGCATCAAGCCTGACAGAGTTCAAGAAGCATTTGGATGATACTCTCAGGCACATGGTGTGACTCTTGGGGATGGTCCTGTGCAGGGCCACGAGTTGGACTTAATGATCATTTTGGGTCCCTTCCAACTTGATATATTTGGTGATTCTGTGTTTCTCTATGTGAATAAACAGCGAGTAGTACCTGGCTACAGACAGACTTTAGGAAGTGCGAAAAGTGCATGGCTATTTTTGCATAGATTTGTCAAATTTTTTTGTAAAAGGGACTGCACTCTGCAGTCCAGAGCTCAGGTTCTCCAGTCCCTGCAGCCTCAGTAGGGGAAGCTCTTCCTGACGCGCCAAAGCTTCTTCTACCCTGGAGCATTGTTGGCACCTCACTTTCTCTCGCACTGAATTCCCACCCCACATCCCCCTTTTTCCCCATCCTTTGCTTTGAATCTTCTCTCAACACAGTACTTGGACTTTATCCCTGTCCACCTGGATTGGAGCTTGGGACCAGAGAGGACATGACATAACCTGAGTGTGGGAAGAGGAAAGAAAGAGGATACACACTAGCCCAAGGCTAAGGCACTCAATATTAGCCAGACCCAGAGTGAATGCCAGGCCAGAAGACAAAAGGGAAAATCTCACTGCAAGAAAGGACCTACATTTTCCCCATGTGTTCTCTGCAGGAAAACATCAGGCTGGGCTGTAAAGATTTAAGAACTGCACTTGTTTGCTGTAGGAGAACACTTGGCGAAGAAATAAACAGGAGAGTTAGTTTGCTTTGGGAAGAGTTGTGCTGAATTTGATTTATTCTGAAATCCTGACTTTCACAAAGACAGTTGCTAAGGGACACCAGTGCAGAAAATGACAGAGGAATCAGTGACAAATTTTATCATTTTTTAAAATTAAAATAACTTAACTGATCCTGTTTTAAAGCCACTGCATTGCACCAGCAGTTTTACATCAGTTTGTGTACATCACAGTAGGCAAGCTTCAGCATAAGCAGCACCTGTCTCTCTAATTACTCTTCTAAGTCTTTAAATGTCACCATGACACACCTTCCATTGGACCTGGGCAATAGCTGAAATCAATTTGCTTCTGTCATTACCAATCTATTTTCCGGGGACTAACTACTTACAACCCCTTTGGCCTTGTAATTTTAAACTCTACAAAGCAAGGTTTTCTTGAAGTATTTTATCCATATACTGCTGTAGGGCTTTAATTGCATCAAAACAGGTGTTATCCTTGGATATGTCTTTCCCTCCACCCCAAATAATTTAACTGCAATTGTTAAAACCTTCATTAAAAAGTCCAGCTTTCCATATTGTACGGTGCAGTTTTTAAAATGATGAGCCTGAACCTGGAAGCTGAACAGAGTGTGAGCCGCAATTTTTCAGATCTGCAAACCAATCAATCAACATAAGAGGAACTAAAGGAGAAATCTGATTACATGAAATTGCCAGCCAGATGCCAAGAATGCTGTTGGAATCATTTACAAATATTCACTACTGTTGCACCTCTACTCTTAAAGTCATTCTCAATTTCAGTATTTCTATTTTTCTAGAAGGCTTAAGTTGTCTTCTTTGAAATGAAATTCAAAAGCAGACATGCCAAGGGCCATAAAAGACTCCAAAGATGGATTCTGGATAATTTCTCCAGAGATCAAGAGCCATGCACTTGTGTGCTGATATTGTCACATGAGCTGGAGCTTTCTAAAAGTTTGTGATGCAGTTGATTGGCATCTTCCAAGCAAATGATTTATTGGCTGAAAAAATGTAAGGCAGGGAGTGTCAAAAACTCTGGTTCTTTTCTTCCTTTATCTTTTTGTATCTTTTAGTACTTCCAATGAATTAAATGAGCAAAGGTGTTTCAGTTTAGTAAAATATTATGTTCAACCCAAAATTATTACTCTTCCTAATATTTCCTCTTTCCACCACCAATCTGAAAATTCAGTAACATACTTACTATAGTCATTGCTTACCTAAGCAGAAACATTAAGTCAACCTGAAGTTAACGGAACAAGTAGTAGCAGAGAACATTTTTAAAAGAGCTCAAAGAGGTAGCCTACAGCCAAAACAAGATTTTAACTTCTTCCACAGCAGTGCAGAATAGATATTGAGGACAGACTATGGGCAGAATATAAGACTCACACTTTCGCTCCTAGAAAAATGTTATGCACTTCCCTGATAGAAGCATTATTTCCAAGAGAAGAGGGCGCAGGGGAAACCTTGCTGCTGTCTGTATTGGAGGGTACAGAGAAGATGGGAGCCAGACTCTTCTTGGAGGTACACAGAGATGGGATGAGCAGCAAGAGATACAAGTTGGAGCATGGGAAATTCTGGTTCAGTATTACAAGAACTCTTTTTTACCGTAATGCTGGTCACACACTGGACCAGGCTGACCAGAGAGTCTGTGAGCCTCCATCCTTGAGGGTGTTCCAGACTGGAAAGAACGAAGCCCTGAGCAACATGATTTCATCAGTCCTCTGAGAAGCTGGACTGATGATCTCCAGAGAACCCTTCCTACCCAAATTGTTCTGTGATTTTATGATTAGATGATTCTAAGACTGAATGATAACACATATGGGCAGCAACATCTCTCAGCTCATATTCTCAAAGACTTCCCACCTCAGGGAAAGTTTCAGAGGAGAGATCGCATCTCCTGCAGTATGTGCTGGAAGGAGGTAGTGTGGGCTTTACTCTGGTCCACTGAGGTTCATATCCTGCTCACCAGGGACTTTTTAGTCAAGGTTTGATGACAACTCTGACCTTCTGCATTTCTTTGGGAGAGAAAGTATAAATGGAAAGAAGAGTCATGGTGAATCTTCCTTTCAGAAGAACTTGAGGATTTCAGCAGCTCTTGGTTCTTCTGTGTATTTCACCTTCCTGATTCACTTGCATGAGAAATACATGATATATTGTGAAACTCATTAGGAGGTGCATACTCTGTCTCACTCTAATTCTTTTCATCATGTTTGCAGAAATAAGGAATTCACTGCACATAAAAAGCATTGAAAGGATAAATTTATTTGGTTTATTTTTTTTTCAAGTAGAAAAACATAGCAATCTCCTTTAATTGGGATCTCTTACAGGAAAGGACCAGGATGCTGATTCAAAACAAATTTCCCTGGAAGAGTAACTGATATTTCAATACCACATTTTTGTCCTGTGAAGTACTAGATCATTGATACCCAAGCAAACTGCTTGGTGATATTACACCTTTCATAGCCTGTTGCACTTCAGACAATTCTGACTCTAGCTCTTGGCATAAAGCAAATACTGTATTGTCTTAATGAAGAATCAGATAATAATGAATGCATTATAAAAGCAGACATCTCTTTCAGACTCAAATCCAATTTCTTGAATTATAAATGTGCTAAAAATAAAGCCCCCAAATCTGCAGTATGTCTCAGGGGAAGGTGAATATATTTTAAGGTCCATAGGTGATTAGAAAGGGAATGTCTATTATTGTTCCATTGTTTTTTTTCCTGAGAGACGCTGTTTTTAGATAAACAAATGGATATGTTGGCACAGATGCACGTTGGTGTTTGTGCTGGAACAGAAGTGTCAATAAGTAAAGGATATTACCTTGCATCCTCACTTTTTTGGAACATTAACTTCACTCCTGCAGGAGCCAAGAAAGGCTAAAAGGCTTAACAATTGTAAATGAAAGCACAATCACATCCATAACTTTTCTGTACTGACTACATGAGAAAGAACAGCACAGACCAATTTCCAATTTAACAGGGATAGAGCTCTACAGTAACATACAGCTTAAGAAGATAAAGTGGCACTAAATATCCACACAGTAAAAAAATATCTGCTATTACATTTAGTTAAAAAAAACCACCACTTTTGATTGTCTGGGAAAATGTTTCCTACACTTGTGAGGCAGCCAGCCTCAGGAAAGCAGAAGGAAAACAAGTGGTCCTATCAAAGCACAGCCTCATTTGGCTGAATGATGCAGTGGTGGCAGGCTCAGGTGGTCCCACTCTGAGCCTGAAATGGTGGCTCTGGCTGTATGGCAAGGGAAGAGAGCACCTAGCATGTCCCCCATGTGTCCTAGAGCTCCCTTGCCAGAAAGCCAGCTCCTATGATCCAAACCTGATGTGGAAATTTGCTATACAAAGCACCTATATAATCTGGTGTTTCTTCCAGCCCCTCCTTTCTCCAGCCCAGACTCTGGTGCCAAGGCTTGTGCTCCCGCTGGTGCCACTGGAAGGGCTGGTGGTCCCCAGCCACAGCCTGGTCCCCAGTGACTCAGTGGTAGGGGAATGGTATCAGCAGCAGTGAAACAGAGGCACAGGTCATGCTCTCCATAAATTTGGTCCCATCACTGATCTGCCCTGCTGCCTTCGCTTGGAGAAGGTGGGATGGGATCAAGGACAGTGGGCACATCACTCTGAGGCCATGCCACCACTCTCAGCACCCAGCCTGCTTTGCCTGGGAGTATCCAGCCCTCACCAACAAGTCCAGATGCAGTTGCAGCAAAGCAACTTTAATGAGCATTTATCCCACATGCAGGGATATAAATAACCTTATAAATACAGAAAATAGGTAGTCAGTGTGGGGATGCCCTAAGGGAGGACAAGGGAGAAGTGCAAGCTTCCAGCTAACTCAAGACCTCACTGGCAGTGTACCTTCCCAATTAAAAGCCATGGAAAAATATCTGTTCCCCAGATCTTTTGGCAAGCTCTGCAGTGGTCAGGAAAAGGCACTTTGAAATGCTCTTGCTGGGGAAGTATGGGGTTTATTCTTTTATTGTTCATTTTCAAGTTAAACACATGCACAGTCATTTTTGTAGTCTTGAAGATGTATTTTAATTGATTTCCCAGGTATTTTAAGGTCTATTAATTCCACAGATCTTGCAAACGCTGCATTTTCTGTATTCCAGCTGCTGTTCTAATCATGTTCATTAACAGAATTACTTTTACCTGCCAGTGAATATTTTACACTGCATTAATAAATCTTCTGTTTGCTATCAGAACTGAGCAGACAAAATAAGATACCCAATCGTGAGTTTCCACATGGGTCTAATACTGTTCTACCGTGTCATTCTACCAAGGGATTTAACCAGATTTGAATATAAAGGCAACAAAATGAAAAATATGTGCATATTATTTTAAGGTGTGTACTTTTACATTATTAACAGTATCTCCTTTTTCTACATTAGAAATCAACTGGGTTTTCTCATATGCTTTATTATGGTGAAAGTCTTATGGAAAGCCTGCTTTCCCCCAGAGGAATAATCAGCATTTGCAATATCCAGTACTTCACATACTGCATGATCAATTAGTTTTCATACATTTTATGAGCAATATAAAAAATACAGATATTGAGAAATACATATCCTCCAAATTTTAGACGGTATACCTCTTTACAGATAGCAGAAAGTCTTGATATAGAAGTCCTCTTGCTGATGTTATTTCCACATATTTCTCAATCAATTTCTCTTATAATTCTGAAATTCTGTCAGCACCACACATGTATGAAAGATAAAACGAAATAGAATTAATCCAATCATATTTGATTTAACGTTAATGTAACTCAGTACCTTGTTTTACATGCAACTGTGTTGTTCCTACTACATTTTAGAGAGCCCCCAAATTAGCCAATTCACAACTCTTAATTGAACCAAGAAGGATGGGGGTATTCCACTTAGTATGGTCCTTCTGAATCATCTCTCTTCCCTGGGGAAGGAGAGCAAATTAACAAGACTGGCAACTCTTCACCAAGCAGTGAGAACTGAAAATGCGAGATGCAGCAGTCTATGCTAATACAGCCGGCTGTGAACTGGTTGCTGCAAAGCTACAGCAGGAAATCGGGATGAGCAGTACTTTCAGGGAAGAAACTCTGGATCCAGCAAGCCCCTTATCCTGTGTCACTGGTGTGGTCCTACCTATCATGGTAGGAGCCACGCAGGCAAGACGAGTGAAGCATGTGGTCACCTATTTGTAGTGTGAGGGAGCTGAGTGGTTAGCACCCGTCTTTCCTGCCCTATGAGTACTGGCAGAAGTCAGAATGATTCATTTTATTCCAATAGCAAGCATGAAAATTAAGAAGTATTGGGACTAGTTGTACCATGGTATAATTGCAACATAGTTTAGAACTGCAGGGATGATTTAGGCATTTGTTTTTCCCATATGATTGGCATCAGATTTTTTCTGCATTTTGTCTTTGCATATTGAAGGTTTGCTGACAGAGATGTAATATTTCCTGAAGATACATCCCTTCATTGTACTCCTACTCTGAATGTGGTTTTGATTTTATAGGAAGGGTTGGACTTAAAGATTGTCACTCAATCACATGGACAACAAGCAAAGTTCAGTTGGAGTACAGCTTTCGTTAAGGGTTCATTAACAGACACTTCATATAAAGTGCTACCACATTCTCTTTCATACTTTTTTCCCCCTCCCTATCCCCTCCCTCCCTTCTTTCTTTTTTTTTTGCAGCTGAGAATAATTAACTGTTCTTTTGTGAGTGTCATTTGTTCTCAAGGAATTAAATGCCACCTTATTTCTCAGAACAAGGATTCAACTGTCATAATTATAGCTTCATTTCAGAAGAAAAAAAATCATAATTTATTACAGATTGTTCAGCATGTGAAATAGGTTTAAATGTCTTTGAAAGTAAATTGTGGCGTGTCATGAAGGGCTTTTGCCATCACTGTAATTGATTTACAATTTTGCATTTAAAATTAACAACATTCATCCATTGTTCTTCTATTATATAAGGCTCTGGCAGGGAGTTGAGAGTTTTGTGTTCAGTTTTGGTCACCACATTACTGTAATGATAATAATAAACATGTAGTTTAGGAGATAAAAATGATATGAAGAAGTGGAGCCACACAAGCATTAAAAATCCACTTCAGACTAAAATTAGTTTTAGAAAAACATACTCTGTCCAAGAAAAAATGAGTAAATAGGGGATTTATTTCAGTTGTGGTAACTTTAAAATACAAGAAAGCTAGTCTTAATTTGAAAGTTTACTTTGAATTGACATATCAAAAAACCAGAAAATACACTAAAATTAAGTTTGAAATAATTGGACAAAACTACTCCAAAAGAGTTCCTACAGGTCAGACCATTGGTCCTTTTCTTACCCCAGAAAGCTTCAACCCAGAACTGCAGAACTGTGACCTATTCCTGCATTTCAAAATCACCCCATAGTTGCAGAACAGCAGAAGGAACAACTCCATTGTGCTCTGGGCAATGTTAGTGTTGTGGTGCAGTTAAGCATCATAACTGCCCATCCATTTTTTAAAATGGCTGCATTTCTGGGATGATGATATTGAATCATGTAATAATGTCATTGAGCAAAGACAAAATGGAGATAATAACATTGAGCAGTGCTGCATATACCCAGAGAAGAGGCAAAAAAAAGAGGTTGTTGGGAATGCATGGGAAATTTGAAAAACCACAAGAGTCTAGATCCTGGATGAAAATTTGATTTTCAAATACTGTCTGTGATTCTGAACTCAGCAGTTTCTTCAGGTTTATTTGATTTCATTGATCTCATCAGGTATCATGCATAATGGCATTAGTGTAAATGAAAACAGAATTAGTCCCATTAACTAATAATTCTACACACAGTTATGGGACAGAGAGAGAAATTAATGAAGAAAGATGAGAAGACTGATTTTGTCAGTTCTGCCAGATAAACAACAGGAAACAGATTCCCAGCTGCCCGTGAAGATTCCAGTTGTGGTCTCCATCCTTTTGAACACACAGCCCTCAAAGAAGGTTGCATAGAGTGAATACAAATGTGAGAAGAAAAGGCTGATTAATTTACTCATTTTTTTTAAAAGAGGACAAGAGTACCATCACTTTCCAGAGTGTCTGGAGATCATCACACTATAAACTTCTACGATGCCTCAGGTAACAAAAACCTGGACAGTATTACTCTCATTTAAGGCTGACAAAAGGAGGTCTACAGTCTGACTCTGTCCCATAAACCAGATTCTAGTCATCTCTACATTTTGTTTACCCTTTTCCCCATGCCTAATGTATGGAATCACATTTCACAAAGCTTTACATTTTCCAAAGAAGTAACCAACATTGAAATTACATCTTCATAATTTATATCTTTATGAATTAAGCAGTGTTAAAAAATGCTTCATGCTGGGTTTTGGTTGTTTTTTGGGTTTTTTTTCAGATTAACAAAGCAAAAGGTTAACGTCAAATCAGGGTGTGGAGAAGCTAAGACAAAGCCATCAAATATGTCCCAGTTTTAGTAAATCTTAGTCACAGCAAATGAAGTTGAGAGTAAAACCAGTCTAGCAGGAGTCCCTACAAAGGAGATGGATTCCTGAGATGGTAGATGGGGTGCACACACTGCACCAGTTGAACAGTAAAGATCATCCCCTTTTAGTGAAGCAGAGAGAGCTGAAGGGCATTGGTCCTGCCTCCTCCTCCTTGACTTTGGAAAATTTTCTCATAAGTATTTTGCATATATAGCCTATGATAGTCACTGACCCTTCCACAGGCCAGTGAGCAAGAAGTGTTCCCTAGGACACTTTCTTTTATACATATACCTGCAAAGAGAGGTCACAATCCAAAATATACCATAAAGACCATGAGGTGATAAGTGATTACATCACTTGAGATTGTGATAAGATCTCTGAGGCCAAGGACTAAACAGACAAGGCCACATCAAACATTTCCAAATTCTAAAATGAAAAGAACAGGATCATGATATCCTCATGCTGCAGAGAAGCCTGCTGGAACATAATACTGCTGGGAAATTCAAGGTCAGTTTCCTCTAGTAAAAATATTGTCATATAATGTTTCAAGGTCAATGTCAGCTTGGATTACCTGCCATGCAAGTGCCAGTCATGCATGTTCTGCTTGCCTTGGGCTAGTCTAACTCATGCTCGAACTTTTCAAAGATGTTAACGCCTACATTGCCACTGACTGACATGGGGCAGCCATAACACAGATTTCATTGTATAGCAGCTGGGTTTAGAAGCTGGAGAATCAAATGTTTTATCATAAAATCTTCTTTCTCTTTTTGTAAAGCACATACAGCTTGTCTTCACACTCTAATCCAGTCATACAACAGTGTGCTTCCTCACACTGAAAACATGCAGTGAAAACTATCTTAGAGCTGAATAACCAGTCACCTTAAGAACAGCGGCTCTCAGTCCCTGCTTTCCCCCAGTGTTTCCTTCTGGAAGTTGTTGAATTGCTTGTTCTCCTTGTGTGGAAATTAAGGCACATGTGGAGAGAAATGGATTTTTTATATATACTTTTTCTGGGTTTCTCTTGTGCTGCAGGACTGCTGTAATGAACTGCTGCCTCTAGCAATCATCTTTTCTGCCTGCTCACTACCTGCCTTCCTCCAGCAGCGCCCTTGGGTTCTGTAGCACACAGCTAACAAAACCAGGTTCCCAAACCCTGTTTACCAGATCTTCACAGCCCTAATTTCTTAACCCTTTTCATCCTCTGGACATCATCACACACAATCCATCCCACTCCAAAACCTGAGAGGATACACCAGCAAAAGCTGGAAATGTTATACGAAGTATGCCCTATATAAACTCCATGATCTTTTTTTTTTTATCTTTTCCAGGACCTTGCTCAGTTCCTTGGAATTACTCGGGTGTTATTTTCAAGGTCAATATGTATTTGCCATTAACATTTCTGTGGCTTAGACAGTTTGCCTGACACAAAATGATGTCTCAACCTCAGCAGAGCCTGGGGTGGAAGCAGGGAAGGAAAACAGGGACAGGGCTGTTGAAGCTTCAGCTTAGGGTGGGAATCACTGCCAGGAACCAGGCTGGAGGTGAAGAAATGATCTGCAGCATGGACTGAGGGGCAGTCTGAAAGCTGAGTCTATCAGGCACTTGTCACCAGTGTCTGATGTGTCATATAAACAATTGTGCTGATTTTTATTGAGGACACACTGAAATAGTCATGCTCAACATCTATGCCCACTGAATATCAAGAAGGGTGATATGTCTGCTATGACATGGGCCAAAATTGCCACAGACTCTAAAATAGCACATATTTCAAGTAATCACAATGCTTATAGGAAACCAAACCAGGTCAGATTTGAATCAGTGGCCCAACCAAATGATTCTTTTTCTTTGGGTTACCAGAGCACTCTTGGCCCCTGTGATCACTTCTGAACTTCCCTAATTTTAAAGGAAGTTTTTCAGAAGATCAGATTTTTGTCATTGCACATTCTAAAATCAACTGCTGTGCAAGATACTGTACATAAAAGCAGTGTTCACATTTTATACCAATTTTATGAGCCATATTCATTATTCTTTTATTTTATAGGGAAAAAAATTGGCAACTTATCAAAAAGTGAAGGATTTATTACTATTCCTTTTTTTGCCTAGAGAGAAAATGTAGTGTAACGGGGCACTGGTTTTGTAGTGATATTCCTTGTAAATCACCACAAAAAAAATTTTTTTTTGTTCCATCTCGGGCAAAGATTGCAACCTCTTCCAGGTTATACTTATCTTAATACTAACAAATTAATTCTTCCTTATATTTTTCTTCTTTTTTTACTTTTTTTGTTTTCTTTTTGTTTTTTATCTTTAATAATATGGAATTACCATCATTTGAAAGAACTGTTTAGGTTCCTTGACCAGAAGAGGCATTTAACTATGTCATGTGTGATGTATGGTGCATTTAATTGCTCTGTGCAGCTATTCAAAAAGCATTCAGAAGTAATCATTTAGCATTAATATCCTGGGGCAATTCAAGGTCACAGTACATTAAAAACTAATTCAGAGTAGTTCTAGAATACATTTTTCACATACAGAGATACATAATTCTTTTATGATAAAAGTGACAATGGCATTGCAGCATGATGAGGAGATGTGTGTATTCTAAATATCTGCTACTGGTCCTACTGTAAAAGCAGAAAGACATCTCTTCACCATTACTCAACAATCACTAATATCCAGTAAACTCAACAGATCCAGCTAAGTGGTGATGAGCAAATATGCTTACGAGAAAAACCATAAAAGCTTGATTTAGAAGTATTTTTAACTAAGAGTATTTGATTTTTCTTTTGCTCTTCTTCACAAGTCAAGGTTCTGGACAAATATTTATGGAAAAACAGCATCAAAAAATTCTAACGTGTCTACATATAATTATGTGTTTGGTATTTCCATGTACAAAATCAAAATAATATTATAATTTCTTTCCTTAAAATAATTGATTTTTGATTATGGAAAAAAAAAAAGAGAAAGAAAGCAGGAGGACAACATTATGCTCAGGAATTGCAGAGTGAGTCCTCGGAGTCTGAAGGGCAGAGCAGTCACCCTCCTGTCTCAGGGAAAGGAAATTCCCTTCAGTTAAAAGCACACAACACAGCAAACACAAATGTCAAAGACACAGTCCGCATGCATCACAACATGATTAAGTATAAAATCATTCATAGCCACCCTTGTTGCACTTTCACGTTACCCACACACTGTACAAGAGAGATGTTGACAACTTACAAGTCAGATCTCATAATGGAAGGAGAAAACAAATAAACAATTTAAGAAATAACATTGCCTCTTCACAATGCTACCTGACAGCCATTTTCTGCTGCCTTAGAATGAGCCACTCAGACTGTGCAGCTCTGGGGAGAAACAGGTATATGCTATTGATGCCACAAGACCTCAGCTTGGGAGGAAGAGACCAAGGTGAGCTCAGTTCCGGAACAACTCCCTTCCACAGGAGTTGAATGAGCCTTCCTTCACACTGGGAGGCTACAACTGGTGCTGGAAGCTGGAATTGGAAACTAGCCAGATCAAAGCTATGTCATATGGGTCTGTACCAGCTGAACTCACAGTTCACACTTCTGTTCTCCTGCCTAGATATAAAACTTGAACTGAGGACCATCACTTTTTAGCTGTGAGGTTGACAGCAGATGAAGCACAATATATAAGCATCAAGAACTGAGTATTGGACATCTGATGGTGCATACTGAATTAAAACACAGTCAAATGCAGAGGTTGCCAGAGCAGCCTTGGTCAGACATCAGTTTTTCTGTTCCTATTAAAAAAAAAAAAAAGGCTGGTTGCAAAGGGAATCATGCACATCTACACTTGTGTAGGCAAGAGTTCAAGAGTGAAGTGCTACAACACATCACATGCTACTTTCTCACTAATTTATTCCATTTTTATATAACCAATGAAGTTTCTAATAAAATAGGCACTTAAATCATTAGTGTCTGAATTGATGAGCAGGCAAGCTGTATCCCTCAGCATCAGCATTATTGACATCAGCCACCTCAGGATGTACTTAGTTCATATTTTTAAGGATTTTGCTTACCTTTATTGCATTTTAATAAAAATGTAATTTCTAAAGAACCAAAATGGTACCTTCAAAACAGTCACAAGGAGCAAGCCTGAAGGAGAGCATCTATTGAATACTGAAGTGCTCAGCTAAGGTTCTTAAATGGTGAATATGGGAGGAAAGTACTAGCCTTTTATAAATTACCTCACATAGCAACCTGATAATCATTCTTCCATTAGATACATTAGATCAAAGTGAATATTTTAATGTAGAGATCAGGGGAAATTGCTGAACATAAGAATTCCTGGCACAACTAAAAGAGCAATTCCTCTTTACGAAAAACAAAACCAAAACCAAAACAAAACAAAAAACCAAAACAAAACAAAAACACAAACAAAAAAACACAAAACAAATTGCAAAGGTGCCATTTAGAAACTCTTGCTAGGATAGCAGAAACAGTTTGAGTTTGGCTAAGGTATCTCAGATGGGATAACAAATATGTTAATCTACCCAAACAAGTAATTCTCTGCAGAAACAAGGGACCCAATGACAATAACTCTACAGTCAAAATGTCCTTATTCCATTCCCAAGCCATCACTTACACTGTAAAGATCTCTAGCTTGTACAGACCTCTGTTCTACCGTGCTCTTCCTTCTCCACCATCTTACAATGTCCTTCTTTGTCTAGTGCCCAGCAGCTCCACAAGTGCTTCACAAGCAAAGTTCATCAGTAGCGAAAGGAATTGTGAATGCAGTGAGTTGTAAAAGCATGTGGAGGAATATCCTAAAATCATCCTGAAAATATTTGCAAGCAGCACTTCTCAGAAGGTTTTTTAAATGCCAGCATCTATCAAGCTGGATATTAGTGTGGCAAAATGTACTGTAGCAACATTGCATTTTGCTTTAGAATCTTAATATTTTCTGAAGGCAAGCCTTTGTGCATCTGTATCCAAAATACTTTCATTAAAGGTTTATGTAAGACTAAGGAAATTAAAATACTATTTTTGCAATTCTGTAACCTTCTGAATTTGGGACAATAAATCAGCTTTTGGAGAAATTGAAGAAATCTAAACTTGGGTCTCAGTTTATGACCCATAAATCTCTGTAAGTAAATTTGACTTTCTTTAGATTTTGATCCTATATTAATTAGTAGATTTTAAAAATAAAAGTGTTGATAACATATTTCAACAATAAGCTTTTCACTTAAAAATATATGTGTATTGACAGTATTATTGTGATCAAGAATATATTTTTATTTTATTGCTCTCAGCGGTTGCACTGTCTGATACAGCAGTGATGAAAGAGGTGGACTACTAGCATCTCTCTAATGATTAACATTCTTTTTGAGCATCCAGGTGTGCTGGAGCTGTTTGTCTCGAAAAACTCAGACCCTCTTTTTGTCCTTGAGAGCTGATACCTGAGCATAAAACACAAGTGGAAAGCCCAAGAAACAACGGGGCATGAGCAGCAATCAGAACAATAGTTAAAAATCACAGTGACACATAGATATTTATGTTTTGACTGAACTTCACTGTCAAGATGACCAGTTTTAAATAGCTCAGCAGTCTAGATAAACACCTGCATAAGTATCTGCATTTTTTTTATCAGTGAAGTATTGAAACAGGTTTCAAATTAAGTATATACACAAATACTCTTCTGTTTTGAGAACTTCTTAGGCGTGTGTAATGCAGACCTATCAAGAAACATGTTATTGTCTTCTGTGCAGCATGATTAAAGTGTACAAAGAGACATTTTTACAATGAAAAAAGAGCATTCAGGCATGATGTCCATGCTAGTAAACAGAGAAACAAACGTGTCTAAAGGACCATTTATTTTGATTTTATTGATTTTCAGTATCAAATCAGAGGAAGATTAGAAAGTCACCACTGGGCATCATGTGAAAACTGAATATGGCAAACAAATCAATACACGGAGCCACAAAATCTGGTCATGCAAAGTAGCAAGTGAGCTTTCAGACAGACCTCAGAACACCTAGAGCTGGCAGTGACTTAACTGAGAACCTGGTAAATCTCAGCATTCCTGTTTCCCCAACAATATATCTGATATTATCCCAGTGAACTAACTCTCTGGGTGCTTTTCTGTAGTCTGCCACTGTGATACAGTACAATGAGAAGTCCTCTTTTTCTGTTTCACAGTCTCATTAATGGAATAGATTTATGCTTTAAAATCCAGACATTAAAAACCCAAAACTGTAGAAAGCAAATGAAAATTTTTCATGACACCCACTATAGTCATCATATGGACAAAATAATTAATTTTTGAAGTACTTTAGAACTCTGTGATATGAAGGACCCACTCATAAAATCAATAAAATAAAAGATCTTTAAAGAACGAAGAAGACAGCATTTAAAAATTAGCCCTATTTGTTCTGCCATGGGAATATTTTTCATAGGCTTTCAGGATTTGCACCCAACATTTGATATTCCATTCAAGCAGTCTATTTCCAGACAATGCTACACAGATAGCATAGTGACCTTTCCAACACAAAAGCAGTGAATTCAAACCCTGTTGTCTGCAGCTGGTTTTGCCATAGAGGACAAATCAGATAGGAAGAGCTTGGTTACATGGTAATTTTCTTTGCATGTCCTCTCTGTTTTCTAGGGACTGCATGCTCCTACCTTCAAGGATTTATAATTCCTAACCAGACTTTTTCCAGTGGGTNCAGAGCTGGGAGCCGCTGGCACATCAGCACCATGGGATGGCACATCCCCTCTCGCCATTCCCATGTACTTTCTGGGAGCTATGTAGGACACCCCCCATCACATCCCTTGCCACGCCAATCCAGCTCAGCTGCTGTGCAGGTTTGCAGGCTGAGCAGGAGGACAAAGCAGAGGACAAGGGGAAGAAGGACGAAATCATCACAGAAGGATCGTGCAGTGCCTTGAGTATATGTACAGGCAATTTTCATCTGTTTAATCTAATTGCTTTGGTCTCTGGGAACAAATCATTTCAGTGGGGTTCTGGTTTAACCAGAAATCGAACCTGCACTGCTGGGGGTGAGAGGCTATACACTGATTTGCTGCACCTTTGAACCCCCAGTTGTATCTTGCAAGAGAAGGAGATAAAATCTTCTGTGTTAAAAAGCACACACAGGAATTATATCACAAAGGAGACATCAGAACAGCAAACTTAATGACTTAATATTGTACAATATAAAATCATTCCAGTTGAATAACTTTTAATTTATTATAATACATAGATGCCAATTATGCCTGATTTATTAAGAGAAGTTTCGCAGTGCCAAGGCCCTGTGTTTGAGTGGTTGCCATGGCACCCAGCTTTTACAAGGACATCTTAAGGATCATTAAAGTGTCAAGGTGATAAGTTTGACACTCAGTGGATTTAATGATGGATGATAATAATGTTACCTCTTCACATCATGAAACACCTAGGATTCAAGTTAGAAGGTACAAATTTTAAGCATTTTTTATTTTAGATATTTTCTTTAAAAAGACCAGCTGGAGCTGACATGAAATAATGTTAACTCAGACTACACTCTGCTCCTGTTAGTGTAAATTTCTTAACCTCAGGTTTTTTAGTGATTTCAAGTTGCCACCATTCCTCAAAGCATCCCAGCCTGCTTTTATCAGATCTCACAGGCTTACCCCTGACCAGGGACTGCTGGGCAGCACAGGAAATCGTTTCTAATTCAGCTCCCAGCAACTCTTATAGAATATTTGATGGTAAGAGGGGAATTGAAAAAAATCAAAGAAGAATCTCTGCTGTGTACTGTGAAAGAAACCTGATGGCAATATGTTCTGCATCTAAGCTCTACCCCAGCTGTCAAGCACAACCAATTCATTTCACACTGGACATAGAACAACCTTAGGCTGGTAATGACTTTCAGTGACTTGCATAGACCAAACACAAGCCAATAACTTCAATACAAGAGGCTCTGGAGGCCTCAGCACAACCCTGAGCCTTAGAGATGCACAGGCAGGAACCATCATGAAATGTTCTTTTGGGTATTGAGCATATTTTGGTGCTTGTTTCTGTTCTGGTGCAAGAGGACATCCTTCAATAAAGCTGCTACACAGGAAGGAATGTTCAGGGGTGCAACCTTCTCATTGCCACACGCAGCACTCCGTACCCTCCCTAACAGCAACAGCCACCATTTAGTCCGCTCCTTTCTGAAAATACAATATCCTTGTGCTCTTCTGTTTTAACTTTCCAAAATATTACTCTCATAACACCTTCTCTGAACCAAAAAAAAAAAAAAGTTAAGTCACTGTCCCTTACTTTGCAAGCCATAAGGTGATGGGAGTATGTATCTCCCTTCAGTATTATGACCACGTCATCAGGCTGATGATTCCCAGGATACCATTGCCATTCTTAGCCCTTGGTTCTCCTCAGTTACATACAGCATCATTTTCATATAGCATTTTACCAGCTTATCCTTGTTATGGATCAGAGTATGACTTCATAATCTCTTTTTAAGAGCAGATTTATTACATTGACACTGTTTTCATCCTGGACTGGTGTAAATAACAGACAGGGGATTACAGATCTAAACCCAAAATTTACCACTAGCAGCCAGCACTTGTGCCTACTAAGCTGCACTTCATTGCCAAGCACTGCTATGCCAGGTATTCCATGTCTATTGTAAACACATTTGACAAGCATAATCACAGTTTAGCTCTAGTATCTTCTAGTAAAGCTATTTTACTGACATGAGAATAATAGTCTAGGACAAGTACATAATGTTTTTCAGTCATTCTAAACAATTCTGTGCATACTTTGCTCCAGGAGAACAATTTTTCCTGTGCCAACATGGACTCTCTTGCTTGACTTGGCCTGTGTTTTTGGCATAAGTTCCAAGCCTTGACAACTTCCTCAGTGTCACTAATCATTTGGGACAAGTACTGGCTCTACCTTAGATCTTTCAGTCCCTGAACAGCTTTTGTGCATTCATTCAAATATATTTTTCAGTACCATTTTAGGGAGTGACATCCTGGCACTTCTAGACCTAGAGGTTCCTCAGTTTGGAAAACATGAGTCTGGAGCATGGATCTTCACCTCCCTGTACTAGTGGCTTCTGCTTTCTGCAGAAATCACTCAGTCTCTGTCAAGACTTCACATGGACCTGA
This sequence comes from Campylorhamphus procurvoides, assembly GCA_013396655.1. NCBI lineage: Eukaryota > Metazoa > Chordata > Aves > Passeriformes > Dendrocolaptidae > Campylorhamphus > Campylorhamphus procurvoides. The sequence goes on from WBMV01004992.1 coordinate 424,200, forward strand.
ACAACCTTAGGATAACGTCTTCTGGACCTATTTCTGCTGCAGGGCTGGCAAGCAGTCTTGAGGGCATCCTGTCATTCCACACACATCCATCAGCATTTTGCTTTGTGGTCATGAAACCTCAATGAAATAATACTTCATCATCATCATCACCATCAATAATAATAATAATGACTGCTACTATCATAATGTTAATAATGTTCAGGATTATGCTTATTGTTCACTTTGGCAAAGGTATTATGATAAGTGACATCTGGTCAAGTTTCACCAAACTGAATTCCCATGAAACCTCTCCCTCTGACCACAGGGAGTGTCAATGTTTGTTATGTATTAGCTACCATGCTATTAAGTGACAACAGTAAACACTTTTTTTATCAAAGGAGTGGTATAAGTTCCATTGCAATTTATTTTTCTAAGGAATCAGCAACTTCTTGTTACCTGCTAAGTAGAGCATATTTCAATTTGCTGTTATGGTACTCTTGTGTGGACTTTTCTCGGCACGTGTTATTACCACTATGTAGTGTCCATTCCTGGGAGTCTGTCTGAGGTGGGTGTATTGCTTTATTGCATTGTACCCTGTGCTCTGGGGTGAGCCCCTGCAAGCTCTTGAAAAAGGATGAAAATATATCTCTGTTTTCTGCGTCTTTTCCATTTGTCACAGATTCTCCCAGTTTAGATTAGCTCAAACAGGGGTGCACAAGCAGTTTCTCAGGTGTTTTTGCTGACTAGATTATTGAGTTTTGCAGGTCTTCACATATGATGACTATTATTACACAAGCACTGTCTTCCCTTTAAAATGCTTCATCCTCATCTGTGCTGTATCTGCTTTTTTGCAAGTTCAAATGCTAGATATTACAGTTTCCTAAAGATCTTAAATCAGAGTGCAGTTGTGGTCCATTTTCTTACCAGGCAGCCTTTAAAGACTTTTTTAAGATTTGACGTTATGGAGAGTTTTATGATCTGTTGCATTACAATCCTTGTGATTAAAATATCACCTTCCTGTAATTAATTTTCATACAGTTTGCAGTATTCATCAAAAATTTCAGCCACAGCTTGAGGGTTTCTATCCTACCACAGTTACCTGAAAGTAACTGAACTGAGCCAGAGCACTATAGTCAACCACCACCAAAATCTAAAGATACTTTCTGAATTAATCATCCTTTCTTTATACCAGCTGATCAGTACTGCAGAGTAAAAAGTTTCCTTCACTTCCCTCCATATTTCCAAAGAATAACAAATTTAAAACTGATGCAATTTTGTTATTTTGAAATGTAAGTGTCCTGGTGCCACTTGGTGTTAAAAACTCTCTGAGACGGATTCCATAACAGATATGTACTTACTTTAAAAGTGCTACTTCCAAAGCTGTTTAATTTATAGAGCAATGACCTTCCAAAAGCACAATATTCTGTTATTGCCCACAGTGTGTGAATTTTATTAAACTAAATGATCCACTATGTCTATTGATAATCAAGGATTTTCACACAGTTCAAATATGCATTCTCTGTAAAAATACATAACTTTCATCTAGGACATGGATTTGATTTGAAATCAAAGTGGATTCTTTGAAACGATGACTGCCATTTTAATATTTTTTTATTTTCTTGTGGGCTTTTCCTGTTGAAAATGGATATTTTTCTTGTCTAACTTGTGTAAATGCACGTGATGTTTCTGAAAGGATCTTTTATTAAAGAAACTTGAGAGTGCCTTTCTTTTCCATTCATCTGAACACTTCTGCAGCCTCCCATTGTTCCTTTTCCACATACAGATAGGCAATCAAGCTTCTGCTTCAAGCTTTTTCCCAGGAAGAGAACTTTAAAACAGGAGAGATTATGTCAGAAGCAATCCCTCTGCTGTGCCCAATCACAGCACAGAAACAATATCATATGATTTATGAATCACAGCAGATCAACAACATTTTTCAGAATCGTGGTCACTTACCAGCTGCAATATAAATCATCTAGATGGATGCTTTCTCAAAAATATGGATATTGAATAAATCAGAGGAAATCACAATTGCCTGGTTAATGTTCACCAAACAGGGAGGGAGTCCATTTTTTTAAAAATAAATTATTTGTTAAGAATTATTCACTCCTTTCCACTTATCACCATCTTTGCCTAAAACCCCCAGGCTCTCCAAAGTGTTAGATCAGTACTAAATGCATGCTTCATAGTGTAATGACTGGTGTCCAAATTAATCTGTTAATAGGAAAGTTTGTGGCAAATGTTCTGTAACTTGTATCTGTGAGGAAACAGGTTCCCATTTACAGAAAATGGAGCTGTTTTCTCTTAAGCGGAGAGCTGCCTATTGTGTGGGTAATTACAAGAAGGCCTGTGTTGACCTGGCAATGAGGTAGTATATCTAAATACCTGAAGTGAAGGAGAAAAACAGAAATGAAAGCAGAGGCCCCATCTGTTAGACTATAATGATTGTACTATTTGAAGGCAGAAAGGTTTGTCTGAAGCAGCTGGTTTCTCTCCAAGTGACCTTTTAGCATTTCTGCTTTTGCTGTCTGACAGATGTGTCAACTCAATAATTTCAAAAGCCCCTGAGTAAATAACCAATTGTGAGCAAGGATGACCCAAAGCGATGACAAAATGGGTGCACACACAGCACATTACAGAACATAATACCTACTGAAAGAACAGGGAACATTATCGAAGAGGGAAAACATTTTACTCTTTATTTTGAGTAAATGGTTTTCCTGCTCACAGATCAGTTGTTTTCGAGGAAAAAAGAAACTGTGAACTGAATCGAAGAGCATTGTGGCATGTTTGCCCTTGGAGCATGTCTGTAAGCTGGCTGCAGGACTCAGGTGGCATCTCAGAGCTCAAAATGGACTTCAGTTCCCTCCCTTGGCCCACAGCTGGGAAGAAAGGCCGAAGGCCACAGCTAATTGGTGTTGTGAATGATTGGGGAATTGCAGAGAGGTGACTGCAATCAGACAAGATCCAATCGAGTTTAAAGTCCACTAAAGAGTTTTCAAAGGTGATGTAGATGCTTCTTCTAATGTGAACTTAAAGTCTGGCTGAGGGGAAAGCCAGAGCAATTGGAGATCACTGAAGATGCTCTAGTTTGATGATGCCCTGGTTACGCTGCTGAGGGCTCACACCATTAGAAAATGCTTCTTCTGTACTGCTATCAGACCCTCCACAAAGAATCAAATCTGCCAGATTCAGTCATATTTAGCATAGTTGCACTTCAAAGCCTGCAGAGCTTTGAAGGAGCTGCTGGAGCTGACAGCACCAAAGCAACATCTATTCCAGTGATGGAGAATAGTAGCACAAATAAAGAAATTGGATGTCAATTAATCTGTTCTGTATGTTGGCTGGGTCTTTTTGCTTTCTTATGATGTGGTGGAAAGTGCTAACAAAATAAACCTTCCTTCTATTCTCGCATTAGTGGGAGCTAAAAACCCATTTGAGACTGAAAGAAGGACAATGTTGAAAGCTGGGAGCCTTTCAGCCATCATCCTTCTACAGATCTGTCTTAAATTCTTTCCATACCTGTTTCCTCCGGTGTAAAACATGATGAATAATATTTCTCACAATGATGATGTGAGCTATAATTCATTGACTTCAATAATGAACTCTGAGCTCTTATAAAGAAGGAAAGAAGTGCAGAGGATCATTGCATTTGAGTGTCGGTTTATTTATTTATTTAATAATCCCTTTGCCCTATATAAATCAGTTCTCAAATTAAAAGCTTAGTAGACAAAAAGTTTGATAGTGATAACAGTGAAATTGTGTCTCTCAGGTGCTATGAGTTTGTTTGAGCAGGTCTGGTGTGCCCAGGCTGTGAACAACTGGCGTGTAAAAATTTCACTGCAACATCCATCAAAAATTAGAAAAAAACAGGACTCTTACTTAAAATACATTTTCAATGTAAGACCAGATATTTATATTTATTTGAGAGAGACCAGAGGATATTTAAGGATTGACAATTGATTTACCAGAGGAACAAATAAAAATGTAGTAGTATTAGTGTTGATCATGATTGAAGAATATAATTATGAATATAATAGGAATATGTATATGAACATTTTTTTTGATCTGTAGTCACATGTACTCTAATTTAACAGAACTTAAATCCATTCTGTACAATACCAGTCACAAGCCAGTGCAAGACTAGACTTACAGTTAAATTAATGAAAGTTTTTTCAAATTTTCAAATTTCTTGCAGCTGTTTCCAGTTTTGTCCCAGACTGGCCATTGTTATTGGAGTGCAGTAACTGATGTGCATCCAGCAGGAGCTGACAGTGTTATAGTTCTTGAGTAGATTTTCAGATTTTTGGTTTTTAGTTTCAAGCTTTTATAAAACCAACAAAAGCTGTAGAATTAAAATCGCTCTTCACCAAAGATCAATAAGTTACATTTTACTCTCCAGTGGTAAAGCAAATTTCCTTAGCTTTCCTGTCCATTTCAGTGATGGTAGACTCAGACTCCACATTCTCAAACATGTCAACATTTGGCCTGATTTAGTGATGTAGATACCTACCAGTTACTAAATAGTTTCAGAGATGATAGGCATTAAGAAATTATTTTAATCCAAGGGAAATAATATGAAGTTTTAACTTGTCAAGTTTGGAATCAGGATTAAAATTCCACATTTCTACAGTCTTACATCATGTTTGCCAAAGACTCACGCCTTTGAAAAAAATCTATCTAATTTTTGGCAGAAAATATTCATTGGATGATGATTCCACAACCTGCATTCCAAATATTTAAAAATCCCTAAAAATAAAAACAACACTTCATGTATTTAGCTGTCTTGACTGAGGAGAAGGCTGAGGTGCTCAACTTTTTTGTCTCAATCTTCTCACACCTCTGGAGTGCATGGAAAGCAAGATGGGAACGGGGGAAGCAAAGTGGTTCCTACTGTAAGAAAAGATCCAGTTCATGGCCTGAAGGGGATGGAACCAGATGATCTTTAAGGTCCCTTCTAACCAATCTGTGATTCTCCCTCCCTTCCTTTATCCACTGCAGAAATTGCTCTCAATCGCTTGCAGGGCTGGACCTGCAGACTCTTCAGCAAGCTGTGTCCAGAAGCAGGTCTAACTTGCACTGCATCCCCCCTCGATGAAGAAAAACCAGTTTCAGGCCAGGGCCAAGGTAGGTGATTCACTAAATTTGACTTTGTGGTAGTGCAGTGCTCCAGGGCTGGGGTTTGTTATAACCAGCTCTGGTTGCTGTCATGGCTGTGGGGACATACAGCCAAGACCATGGACACTCTAACTGCACATCTCCCCTTCCCCCTTCAGTGCTCAGTAAACTTTACATGCTGTCTCATGCGATCCATGAAATATTCCAGAAATAGATGGATGGCTTCACTGCAAGAGCAGCCAAGTTATAGGAAGCCTCTACAGAATTAACTCAAATGGCAGAGAGTGTCCATGTTAATGAACAACCAATCCATAAAGGGAACTTTCTCAAATATCTTTCGTATACTACTTCATGCATTCCTATACCTTTTTCTCTTTTTCCTTCAGGAACAAAGGTAGAGTGGCAGGATGGGAATTAGGCCTTCAAAACATAAGAATGAAACAGCTGGCAAACAAAGCATATGTGCACTCTCAGCCTACATACCAGCTCATAAGCAAGAAGTCACAGCTTTATTAAACAATTTAATATGAGATACTATAACTGTAAGGTAGATATTACATGTTTTGGGCCATACTATTATCCTAATATCAGTATACTTGCACAGACCAGTACTGTAAAATAATCCAGCACATTAAACCAGTTGTCAATGACGGCACCAGAAGCTTGTCACAACTGGGCGTCTTAGAGTCAATGAGAAACTCAGGAACTGTGCTGGTTAACTTTTGTACTTACCTTTTTTACTGTTCTCTAATTTGTTGCTATATTTAGAAAAGCCCCATGTCTATCTCCATTAGGGTTTTATACAGGTTTTTATGAAATCACATTATAAACTCGAGGTCAGCAACCACTGAGTCAAGTAATTTATCAAGTCATTACCCAGACGCAGTGCCTAACATTAGCTGTCTTATGATGCAATTTGCAATAAGAAAAAAAAAGGGAAAAAAGAGTACAACTCCCTCCATGAGGAACAAGGTGTATTTAACACCACACCATGTTAATTTACCTAAAAATACCTTTTCTATCATGATCATGTTAGATTAGAAGACAAGGAAGAGTAGCTACAATTTCTAAAAGATCCCTTTGTTTCAGAGGAGAAACAAATATTTTGACTGTGCTTTTCTGTTCTGCCTTAACTGCTTCAGGGGCTTTTCCTATGCTTTTTATTTTTTGCAACACTCTGTTATGGTTCCTGGAAAACATTATTTTCCTCCCTATCCATTTTGTTCTTTTCTATATGGCAATCATTGATTTTCTGTGTGTGTGTTTGTGTTTCCTTCAAAGGTAAAATTAACACAGATGTTTTCATATAACAATTCCAGTTTACACTGCACCTTGTCAGAGCAACATTGTTTTATTTCTTCACTGCTGTCGAATCATTGGACAAATGTAACTCCACAGGACAAGATCACTGCGTGTATGGTAAAAATACATATAGTCTTTTTGTTGCAACTTATTACAGGAGAATTTTTCAGCAGATGCACAGGGGATTGATTGGAAAAGTTGAGGACTGATCTGCAGTGTGAAACTCTGGTTGACCTTAACAGGAAAGCCAAATTTTAAAATCTCCTAGACTTGGTGCTAAAGGCACATACCTCACCTTGCAAGTAAACTCTATAGTTTCATAAAGTCTCTTTAACAAGACGTAGCATAGTTCACTGCAGGCAGTGGTTGAAATTCCTCAGTAACTGGATTCAGGAGACTAGTCTCCACCCCAATTCTCAGGGGTGCTGCTCAGAAAAGATCAGGTTCTGTATAAAAGCAGCCATCAGTGCTTTTGTGTATCTCAAAGGCTCTTCGAAATCAGACAAGCCCATCAGCACAACCTCTGTTCTATTAAAAAAATCAGTGGAAATGGAGTGTAAGGAAGAAAAAATCTGCCAAGCCTCACCCCGGAGATGATGTGACCCAGAAACAGGGCACATGGATTTTCAAGACAGTATATCATCTGTAAGGCATCCTCAAAACCTTCAGGGTGAAAATCTCTTTGGATATCATTACTGAACACCACATGAATAAGCATCTTAGAAATTACTTTCCCTCACCCACTTTTATCACATCTGTCCAGCTTAGCTATTTCTAGATCACCTAATATAATACCCAGGTGTTTCCTGATGTCAGTATGGTAGCTGGAATATGCTGAGATGTTTCTATTACTGATTCACAGATATTAATTCATGGGATATAAAATCAGGGAGGTCATATATAACAGCCTTATCTTTAGAACAGGCTTCAGCTGAGACCTCACAAGGTCTGTATCTCCCCAGCTTTGGGTTGCAGAGTGAGATCTCTTAAATATGACTTTCCCAGTTGTACATTTCTTATTCCAAGGATTCTATTTGTTGACAAGTAAAATATATTGAAACCAGGCTGCCTGCTAAGTTTTTGACCTCATATTAAATTTCAGTATTTAAATAATACCCAGATTAAGTATTTTTAGGAAACTGCTGTAATAAACAGTCAGCAAAGAAACCGGAAAAAGAGGCAATCTACTCATCTAGAATGTTATCACATACCTTGATTCATCTAAAATGGGAACACCACTGGTAGAAAAACATCTAATTTGTCCCTGTTAGGTGACTAGAGAAAATCATAAATGATGAGTTATGGAATTTCTTAGACAAAGTCCAAAATTTATAAAAACCCAAGATGCATACCAAAAATCTGCAGACTGCTACAGACAACACACATGGGCACAGAACTAGTGGGCAGCTTGTCTCTGACCTGTATAAGCTGACCTCCTGGGCACATGATCAATCTTTAAAACTGGGCATGTACCTTCCTTTTTTCCCTAATTTCCAAGAGAAGGTCCCTGTTCAGCCAAGCTGGACTTCTGCCTCACCTGCTCCTGTAGGTAATTTGGGAATTACCTGCTCCTGTGCCCTTAGCAGGTGATGTTTAAAAAGTGACCAGCACTGATGGATTAGAGCACGTGCAAAAAAACATTTTCCCAAGAGACCTTACTTACTAATTCCCTGAGCAGCCTGAAGTCTGCTCTCCTTGCATCCAGGTGGAGGTTTTGCTGGCACTTTTTCTTCTGACAACAGAGATTTTGAACTTGATCACTTTGTGGTCACTGCGGCCAAGACAGACACCAATCTCCACTTTGCTCACAAGATCTGTTCTACTGACAAGCAGCAGATCAAGGAGGGCATCTTTTCTGTTTGGCTTCCTAAGTACCTGTACCATGAAGTTATCATCCAGGTGCTTTAGGAATCTTTTGAATCTGTTTGTGCCAACTGTATCATGTTCTCAGTTAATTGCTGGCAAGTTGAAGTTTCCCATAAGGACAAAGGCAGTTGACTTGGAGGGGTCCCTTGTTCCTTGAAGAATGATTCATTGGTGTCATTGTCCTGGCTAGGTGGTCTACGGCAGACTCCCACAATGATATTCACAATATTTGTTTGTTCCTTAATTCTGACTCAGAGGCTCTCAACTGTGCCACTGCCAACTGCAAATTCCATACATTCCATGCAATGCCACCCTTCCACCTTGTCTGCCTGCCTGTTCAACCAGGTTGACTGCTTTGCATGAATTGTTAATTTAAAACTTCAACTAAATTAAATAGGCTTGTATTTCACGATAGCATATTACAGATTTAAAACTAATTCCACTCAAAAATTGTCTAATACTGATTTAAGAATGTTTGCATTTGTAATCAAATAAGCATATTAAAACATTATTGCAGTAGTAATATATGTTAACTTACAAATTGCAAAGATCACTGACATTTATTTCAGGTTCCCACATAATACTAAGATGCATTTGAACAAACATTAACATACTAGAAACTGTTTCCTGTAACTTATTGTAGTAAAAGCTGCTTAGATACAGATTTGCAGACTTTTAAATATTTTTAGTGTGGATAGTTTTAAAGGATTTCACTGGTTTAGAACCTAATTTAAACCTTAAAAAAGACATCTGATTCTGGTGTATAAACCTGTGTGGAATCTCTGGAGAATGAAGCTGCGCATAGAGTAACACATGGACTTCCAGAGTTCATAAAGCAGTCATAATTTTACTACCAAATCATGCCCCAGTGGATTGCAGGATGCTATGGTCAAAATCATAGCGTGAAACTGATGCTTGAGTAATGTGTATCTGCATTTAATAAGCATCTCCTTGAGACAAATGCAGTTGTGTAACATTAAAAGCAGTACAATCAACAGACAGATGATGTATGCGATCCTGTTAAAGATTTTCTGAAAGGAGAAAGCAAGAAAGAATGCAGGAAGGAAAGCAAGAAAGCAAGCAAGAAAGGAAAGCAAGCAAGCAAGCAAGGACGAAAGGAAGCAAGAAAGAAAACCAAGAGAGAAAGAGAGAGAGGGAGAGAAAGAAAGAAAAGAAAGA
>WBMV01004992.1:433656-501557 GCA_013396655.1 Campylorhamphus procurvoides
AGAAAGAAAGAGAAAGAAAGAAAGAAAGTTATATGAGTTGAAAAGGACAAGTGACTATAAAAATGTAAGCAGTCAACTCCCAATTGAGAAATATAAATAGAAGTAGGGCTTTTAGGCCTAGAGACGTTATCTGTGTCCCTCCTCTATACGTCCAGGCAGGGGATGTGGGACAAGGGAGAGACAAAGGATGTGAGGCAAGGAAGAGAAGCACCTCCCTATGCAAAAGTATATCATGATATTATACCACCTGTTTTTCAGTCAATAGTAAGACTTTTTATTGTTCAGTGCCTTGTGACACTAGCTTATAAAATGCATGTTGAGTCAGTATTTGCATTCAGTTTTCATTACTGAAGGAGGGGAAAATAAAAGAGTACTCAACTATTAAAGGAACAATAAGAGTTGAGGTAATTGCAGTTTCATAGCTGAGCTTCAGGTCTTATCATAACCCTCTTGACGTTTCCAACAATCAGTGTAGATCCCAGTGCTCCAAACAGGAGCGCACTGGGCTCTAAACACCATTGGTGCAGAGAGAGGTAGGTTTGTGTGCATGCAATAGAGGTCTTAGGCTTCTGCTGTACTTTTGCTGACCAGGACAGCAGTGCCATGTAGTCAGTACTCTGTCTGGCTGTAAAAAGAGGAGGAGAGTGTCAGGGAAAGAGACAGGAGACCTTGGATGGGGTGTCTCCAAGTCAGACAGGGGAAGCTCCCCTGTTCTCCAGCAGCAACTTTGCAAGGCATTCCTCCACAAAAATCACATTCATTCATTCATGCCTGTCTGCTAAGTCTAACCACTTCCCTTCACTGTTTGTAACAGTTTTGTTCTCTTTGTAAATCTTTTCAGGATGTGTAAACGTAGTGTTTAATATCATGCCTTGTAAAAGATACGCCCTGAAAATGGACAGATGTTTCCAAGTAGGTAATGAGTAACATCTTTCTCCAGCTTTCCTGGCAGATGCAGCAGGAAACAAATACATGCGCACACATAGGTTGCATTCCTCTCAGAGAAATAATGTTACTGGAAGTTTCCTTTCAGTGGCCAAGCTGGTCAAAGAAAATTATTTTTTCACAGCATTTCATACAACATAATAGTTGAACTCAATGATCTTAATGGTTCAATAATTCTATGATTCAATATCTAATTTTCTCCTTTAATTGGCTGAAATACTATAGCAATCCGCCCAAAAGCAGCTCAAGCCACTATCAGCTTAATCAAATAGCCATTTCAGTCTGGAGAACAGGAAAAATAGATATTGGTTTCACACTGCATGTTCTGTAATACAAAATACATCAGTCATAGAAATTCATTCTGATCATACTAATGAACTAACAAGTATCCTTAAAAAAGGGGGGAAAGAAACCTAAAGGATGTGTATTTTCAAGTGCAGGGAAAGCAACATCAATACTCTCTCTCACACAAAAATCCAGCATATGATTCTTTGCTGGGGAAGGGGAGCAGGGGGTCAGTGCATGTTCTGTGCAGTTCCTGAGAATGGGCAGCTTTTAAGGCAGATAAAACATGAAATATCTCAAATCTGGCACATCCAAAATCACTTTGAAAATCCCAACTTACATGATTAGTGCTAGCTAATGTCCCCAGATTCCAATTAATAACTTTCCTGACCCTTGTCTAGAATTAAGAGGTATACATAGGCATCAAGGGTTGTAAATTATACCCACCAACTTCAAGACCCAAGATTTCCTCACTACACATTTTATTAATAACCCATTTTTCTTGTTTTCCCAACACATTGGCAGATTCCGTTCATCCAATTCCACTGTGACTTCTTCTGAATGAAAACTTAGAACTATGGACACCAAATAACTTCTCCAACATCTTTCTTCTGCTCAGGAAATTGCAGGACAGGTTTGATATCCACAGGAGTATTATTCTGAATTGTCCATCGTGCTCAGCACACTTCGTGCAGAGTTCAGCCCCTGAGCTATTCCCTTTGGCTATCTGGTGGTTTGTTGTTAGGTGCGGCACAGGATTGCTTGTGTCAGATCCTAAGACATCATTTCCAGATGTCCGACAAGCCTTTACAAATTGAAACTGAAGTGATGTTGAAATAGCCACAAAGGCATGCCTAGCACAAGCCTTCACACAAACAAATACAAAGATCAATGCGTCTGGATCTGGCACACTGAAAGTTAAAAAGGAAAAAAATCACCACTATGAGCTTACCTAAAAAATCCCCACCAATATAGATTTTGTTTCAGCAGAATAACTATTTATAACTATATCTTGAAGAATTCACACATGCCAACAGACAGCACTAATGTCATTTAGAAGACAAACTATGGTTTAATAGGAATGATGCAGATCTTTTGCCTCCTCCTATAGCATTTAGCAGAGAACTATTGTTCTCTAATGGATAGCTTTAAAAGCTCTATATAATTGATTAATTCCTTCTATTTTTCAATGGCATTTTGGAGTTATTTCTACAGACTATTCTTGGTTTCCCTCCTACCAGCTTCGCCTGACACTTGCCTAAGGGGCTTCTGCATTTGAAATCGACAATTGCAGAAATCTCTTTAAACTTTAGTTCTCTATCTTTATTTTTGCTCTTCTTTTTCATTGCCGTAACAGCAGCCTGCATTTTTCTTTAAGAAACCCACTGGGCATGATTTATTTCATTTCCCAAAGCAGGAAAAAGTTTGAACTTTCAGGGAACTATGCTGAATTTTCAAACAACACCCAAGTAACACATAACCTTACTCACCTGCCACATCCTTTAAAAGCCCAGCAGAACCCACACTGCTTAGCAAGACCTGAGGCACAGTTATTAAATACACAGAAGACACAGCTGCCCTGTGCCCATATGCCAGAGGGGACAGGGCCAAGCATCCCCAGGCAACTGGGCAGGAGGCTCCTCTCCATTTCTTGCTCCAGGTCCCACAACAGCCACTCTGTGCCAGTACACAACGGGGTTTTGTCTGGGTGGGGCGGGTGGTCTAAACTGATTTGTGACCTCAAGAATAGTACTGCTTGGATATAGAAATCAAAGTTGCCTCGAGCTATGTACAGTTTTGTGCTCATTCTGCACATATGACCATAGAAAGAGCACTGAGCAACATTTCAGGCCTTGTGCAACTCCAGTCAGTAGAATATGTAAAACTAAAGATTTATTTTTTTTATTAACATCTCTTTAGATCACTGTTTCAAGACTGTTTAAGTACAAGGTGGGAAAGCTTGGCAATACCATAACAAACAAACTTCACAAATAACTAAGAAATAAAAACACTACCCCAATACATATGTTCCTCTAATCATGATTCATTTGATCCTATTTCATCACAGAAAGAGAAATAAGGAAATAATTTTATCAATAAACAGTCTTTTGAGGAAAGGAAATAATCAAGAACATATAAGGAATGTATTCTGCAGGGAGCCTTAAGAGATGGGCAGACTTGACTTCTCAGAAGGGAGAGGAGAGTTGCTTTGCAGCTAAGGTGCAATCCAAGACACCTGACTACATCCCCAGCTGGATCACTAAGACTCTGTGTGACCTTGGGAAGTTAAACATCCCCAGTATAACCCTGGAACTATTAAAAACAACAAGCAGAATTTCCAGCTTCAACATTGCTGAAATCTTTCCTTTAGTGCCTCAGGTATCCTGTGGTTTGTCAGTATCTGTAGCCAGGTGCCACAGCCCTTCCCGAGTACACACAAGCAACATATCAACAAATTTAGGAAGTGACATGATGCCAAATACCAGAAATCACATAGCTGACATGTTCATCTCAATGGAAATCACAGATGCCTCTGAAGCAACCTAGAGCACAAATTACTATTGTCCTGTTAGAGTGCCTAGTCTCTATTTCTATGGATAAGGACCAAGATGAGCTTGTCATGGTGCAGCTGGAGACCTTGCACTCCAGATGTAAGGTAGGAGGCAATCATTGACTGCAGAGAGGAGCAATGACAAAATGATAAGCCTGAGCAATGTGCTAGGTGGTCTCTTAGGCTAACCTGCTGTGAATTTTTAAGAGGTATCATAGCACACTAATTTTAAGGAAGGCCTTGAAGCTGCCTCACCAATAGTGATGGGGAGTGCTTTGTGAGCAGAGAAAATAGGAGGGAAAGGATGCACACATGACACTTGTTTGTAAGGACGCAGATTGGAGCTAATGATAATCTGCCAACGCCAAAAGCTCATCCAGAAATAATGACATAGCAATAAATACCAGCAAATAAAACAGATATAGATAGAACATGGTATAGCAATCCCTGTTTGAGCACCCAATGTGTTGTCAGCTGCATTCTCTTTACAGGGAGTCTCTAAGAGAAATTCGTGAACCTCCAGTAAAGGTTTGAATGCTTTGGGGATGATTGTGATTTAAAAGAGACACAAGAAGTATTAAAGAAGACCAGGAAGATAATGGTTAATTGACCTTTATTGTGCCTTCTGGTTCATTTAGAAATGGAAATTAAATTAACATGATAATTCAGTCCTACTGTGTTAAGATTGCTGTATACCCATTAAATTTTATGGCCATTGATTTAACATTTTTTTCTACTAACTGGGTTTAATTTTGAATATTGTCATGTAGGTTCTGAAAAGTGGTAGCTTGAAAGAACCTGGGTGGATGAACTACTGTGTAGCTGCTTGAAGCCAATAGCTCAGTTACTGAAAAGCCTGAGCCCAGACTCTCACAGGCATACACTCACTGGCACTCATATTATGCACAGGGAAGTACCCAGTAAAACATTTCTAGAGTTAAATTAAACCAACACCCTGAATTTAGTACCAATGAAATAAGTTAATTCTTTTGAGCTGTGCTCTGTCCTGATTTGGTACACTTGTTTCTTGGTATTCAAGAAATTTTAAAACAGGGCTCACATTTGGTGGGTCACCTTGCTCCTTCTTTCTGTCTTCTGGGCTGCCTCTTCAGAAAGAAAAAGTGATGTTCATTTCACAAGCCCTAATCTTTCAGCTAACTCTATGTAGATATATCCTGGTGGCTGCACAAAGCCTGAATTTTTTGTTATTCCTTTTTATTTGATTATTGTATTTTAATAATTCTTATGCATTTCCAACTATTAAGTAATCAAGTTTAAAGAAGAGATGGTTGGAAATCTTTCAGTAATTTCCACATTTCTACATTTCCAATTTCTACAAATCCAGAAATTATGATTAAAAAAAAAAACTCACACAGCAAATTTAGGGAAAAATTTCTCAGATCCACTAAATGTCAGTGATAAACCTGAAAATGTAAGGGTAGTCTTTCAAAAGGGTAGTTCAGAAAAACATGGTAAATGTTATTCTGTGCATATTTATATGGGTATTTTTTTCGCACCTCAAAAAGACACATTTTAGCATTACAACCTTTTCTGTAGACTGATAGTACTCTTAAAATAATATTTTACTTCCTGTGAAGTAATATTTAAGTGGAAAGAGATTGTCATTTCTATAATATTTTCCTTTCTGAATTACTATTTCTTTTTATATACATAGTCTTCCTTGAACAAATTATGTCAAATTCATAACATGAGCATTCTGTTTACTGTACATTTCCCCATGGTGCAGTGGTTACTCCTCACTAATTTCTCATAGTAAAAGGCTTGCTTGCACACAAAAGGAACTTTAGTAATGTAAAAGCATATAGAAAACAACCTGCAACCTTTTATAGGAATATATTACTGACAAAATTCCACTCCAGCAAAAGTGACATCAATCTACCCTTCCTTTTTCCTTCCCTTTTTTTTTTTTGCTCAGCCTAGAAGTATGCAGCAAACTTCCCATGTATCAACAGTATTGGCTCTTTAACCTGCCAGAGCTGTCAACAACTAAGGGAATACAACCGCTTCCTACTATTGTTGGCAACAAATGCCTGTCTGTGTTAATTACACTTTACATTGGTATTCATCATTATGAAGCAGTATTGCAGCTTGTCCACAAGTGACTAAACCCCAACAGCATCTCTGCTAATACCAAGCTGTAGCAGAAGTTTCCAGGAACAGCAGCATTTGAGGACCAACCATGGCCACCCATGGTGCAGAGGGATGTCTTATTTCCCAGGGTAGCTGCACACATTTCAGGGCTGTTATCACGCGGGGATTTAGCGCAGCAAGGTAGAGTTAATGCTGTATTTTATTTTACTTTGCATAGGAAACCTGAGACAGAAATGCTGTAAAGAATGCAGGCATCAAATGAAATGACAAATGACAACAACAATGGAAAAATCAATGCTCCATATGCAAAGGAGAAAAAGGAATGATAGAAACTAGGTCTAGAGAAGCAGTGAGGAAGTTTTTCCAGGCAAGTGAACTACCACTATATGATTTTGGGAAGGAATAGAGGAGGTGACAAATGACAGCAGACAGACTTGGAAACAAAGAACTGAACGGCAAACAGGGGCCTGAGCAGAATACAAATGTCTAAAACCTACATAAGAAAAGGTGTGGCCATTATTTATTCACTTTTTACCTCAAAACTCAGAGTCACAGAAGGTTTATTTAGCTTTAGCAGGTGTGATTTCCACAAGTTTTCAGCATGGGAGTTTCTACTTCGGTTTTCAGATGATTTAGAGTTGCTATGATCCCATTTTTCCACTTTTCTGACCTGGAACAGCACATACCACGACGAAGGTTCCTCCTTCTTCTCAGAATTTGACTAGTAGGTCTGGCGCTAGTATGCCAGTAATTGACTAGTATGACAGGTATGAGGCTCTGGAACCAGAAGGCCAGACAACTGATGGGGTGGGTGAAGGTCCCTCTAGGGTAGTCAGACCTCCTAAAACAACACCTTTTGCACCCCACATCACAACGTCCTATGTCAAGAGCAAAAGAAGTGCAATTGTTATCCGAAACTCCTTTCTATGGAGTTGATAAAGGGAAGCCATCTGATGTAACCTTTTTGGATTTCAGTAAAGCTTTTGATACCATCTCTCCCGGGATCCTTCTGGACAAACTGTCCAGCACACACAGCTGGATAAACACAACATGTGGTACATGAGCAACGGGCTCACAGGTTGAGCACAGAGAGTAACAGTGAATGGGGTAACATCAGACTGGTGACCTGTCACCAGTGGGGTTCTACAGGGCTCCGTCTGGGGCCCTGTGCTCTTCAACATCCTCATAAATTACCTGGATGCAGGACTGTAGGGGATACTGAGCAAGTTTGCAGATGACACAAAACTGGGAGGAGCTGTTGACTCCCTGGAAGGCAGGGAGGCCCTGCAGAGAGACCTGGACAAATTAGAGGGCTGGGCAATCACCAACCATATGAAGCTCAACAGAGTAAAGTGCTGAATTCTGCACCTGGGATGGGGCAATCCGGGATGTATGGACAGACTGGGGAATGAGGCACTGGAAAGCAGGGCTATGGAAAGGGACCTGGGGGTCNTTAACCCAGAGGGTGGATGAGCACTGGAACAGGCTCCCCAGGGAAGTGGCCATGGCACCAAGCCTGACAGAGTTCAGGAAGTGTTTAGGCAATACCCTCAGGTGTGTGGAATGACTCTTGGGGATGGTCCTGTGCAGGGCCAGGAGCTGAACTCTTTGTGGGTCAATTTGGTCAACATGCCAATTCGGTATAGTCTGTGATTCTGTGTGACAATCAAATTCTATAACTCCTGTCACTGGCTGCCCTGTGTACATATGTGTGTATATATCATGGCCTCCAGAAAAGGCTTCAGATGAGGGTTGGACCAAGTCTGTGTGGTCTCATCCCTTTTTTAGTAGATTCATCAATCCTAGTCTAAAGCCTCTAAAGGCTGTTTCAGACTTCAGACCAGTTCTACTCTTATTTGTGCAGAACAATGCAAATTCACCTCCTTTTCACAACTCATGACTGAAAGAAAGCCTGTCTCAGTGCAAAATATATCAGCTCCTATGGTGCTTTATTATTCCTGCCTGGGAGAATCACCTTTTGTTTTCACCATTATAGTCAGAATAGGAAAAACAGGGCTATGTAACTTAAGTCTAGGTGAACAAAAGGTGAATTACCTATTTTTCTCTTCAAAGTAAAAGGTCAAAACTAGAACAATCAATTAGCTAGGGATGATTGAAATCTATTAATTACTTTTTTTCCTATCAAAGAGCACATTTTTTTTTATTTGAATAGGCAATCACAGTGAATATTTGTTTGTGATTGAAATCTGGAAAGTTTTAATGGATAAGTCCACATCCTGTAATCTAAGAGATTTTGAAGTTTGGGGATTTTTTTATTTGCTTGTTTTTGGTAATGAATACAATATCTTCACTACTAGACCTGAATTTCCTCTGAGGTCTAAGAAGGGTACAACAAAGCTGCATGGCAAGTTCTAAAGCTCCATAATGTTGCTTCCTTGGGAGAACACATTGGTTTAGGGAAAAGCCTGGGTGAATCATGACGAGGTCTACCATGGGAGATGCCTGATGGGAGAAGGGGCATGAAAGAGAATGGAGGGGGAAAGAAAGGGCAGAAGAGAGTGTAAAAAGCACCGGTATTCCTGAAGCATTCAGGTCATCCCTGTCGCCCTGCTCGCAAGAGACTGAAAAGAAGAAGTTAAGTCTTATCCTGGTTCACAGGATCTGTGTATCAGCTGATCTGATTCTGGGGACTAGGATCTGGTCTCAAAACTTACATGCCTCTCATCAGTGTCGTGCAATTTCATTGTTCTTATGTCTTTCAGATTTACAGAGTTTATGGGTTTAAATCAAACAATTAACAACAGAATGTGGTTTCTATTTATGGTTTCTTTCCAACGTTGATTGTGAAATGTTATAGTGACACCATCCCTTGTCCTTGTGTATTCCAAGTATTGCCACAGATGTACATCTGAACACAATCATCTTATAAAGCTCTGTTGTTCATCTGTCTAAAACTAAAGACCAGAAAATAGCCTCTAAAGAGTTTAAGATTTAAAAAAATCCCAAAAGTAACTCTAAAGGGATGGAGAGAAACCACTGAGAGAGTTGTTTTTTTTAAATTCAGTCCAGATTGGTGCTGCCCAAAAGCTGTCCCTAACAGCTCATAGCTGTACAGTCGCTTTTGCAATAAGAGTTTGTGGCCTCAGTCACACTATTAGCATATTTTTTTCTGCAGTAAGGCTCCCTTTCACTCACAGGAAGGTCGTGGGAAGCCTCAGCAGGAAGGCAGAGGGCCCTGGGCCCCACAACAGCTCCACCAGGCTCTGTCACTCAATAGAGGTGCCCAGGAGAGGGGCTGGAGCTGCTCCCTGAAGGTAGATGGGGAGAGTGATCCCTTGAGCTGTGGGGATGGAAGATGCATGGGGGAACGCAGATTTGCATCATACTCCCCAACAACTCATTCAGAGTCAAAGTCCTGTGTGCTTCTGCCATGCAGGCACGGGTGAGTGCTCAGCCTGTCATAACCTGCCTCTTCCAGTGTGCTCCAGTCCACTTCATTGTCTCATTTTGTGGGCCCGCAGTCATCACGGGAAGGCATGCAGAAATATGAATGACTGAAAAGTGAATTACTATTAAAATAGTAGCCAGCAATTATTTTAATTAGCTCTTCTCGTGACTGAATTTTTGTTTCAAGCTTGCACAACCAAATTATATTTCGCAAGGGAGCTCTTGGGCAAAAATGTAGCAGTGTATTTCTAGCAAACAGCACAGATCAATACTCATTTTTTTCCAGACTCAGACTGATTAATATCCATGACATACTAACTGCAAAATGATCACAGCACAATTAATCCTCCCTGTGCAACAGAAATAACCCATTATTTGAAGCAAAAATACACAGTGTGTCAATACCAACCAAAAGCTTACCAAGATGAAAACTGCAGAGCTTAGTTTTGAATCCAACTCTCAACCCCAAACTTAGCAAGACAGTAAACAGACTGGAAGATCCACTGGCATTGTGTAACCTCAGTGAGCTCTGCACAATCCTGGGGGTGATTTTGGGGCTGCACCAGCAGCGTTTCATCCTCACTGTACCAAGGTTGCCTTGCCTACTCCAGAGAGAAGCAATTGCTCTGGGGGATCTTTCTGATTCTCAGTAAAGGAGATGTGTGAGAAATTCACCGTTTCAGTGGGCAACTATTCAGTATTTGATATGGGTCAATATATCTTGAAAGTGAAATATTGTCCATTAAACTAGTTGTTTTAGTGTTATATTGTCATTTGCTGAAAGAAGGAATGCTGATCTTTGAATCAAGAGAATATAGTAAGAGATTCAATTCTAGTGTCCCAGTGCCATAGCCTGGAAAAGGAAGACTGAAAGAAAATCATAAAATAATAGAATCATAGAATAGTTTGGATTGGAAGTGACCTCTAAAGGTCCCTACCATGGGCAGGGAAATCTTCAACTAGATCAGGTTGCTCAGAATCCTGTCTGACCTGGCCTTGAATGTTTCCAGGAGTGGGACATCAACCACCTCTCCAGGCAACTTGTGCCACTATTCCACCACCCTCATAGCAAAAAATGTCTTCCTTATATCTGGTCTCAATCCACCTTCTTTTAGTTTAAAGCTACTACCCCCTGTCCTATGAAAATCATACCCAGCAGGACAAACACAGAGAAGAAAATGATTGCCACATTGCTGGCCCTCCTCAGCGAGCCAGTCTCAGGAAGATGTGGGTAACAGTGCAGTCTGATGATTGATAGGGGCTTTCAGAGAATAAAAATCCCCCAGTACCCAGTCACATTGCCCAAATCTGGCACAATGGTGCAGTCATGAGGGCCAGCTGCTGCTACAGAGAGGTCCTGCTTGCTTCAAGAATCTGTATGCCCACAGCTGCCCCAGCCAAACAGCATCGTTGTTAGCTACAGACCAACAGCTAGGACTGCTGGGCTCATCAACTACACAGATGTTGGCAGATGATGGATAATAGTACTAACTGTTAATAAAGATCACAGAAATTTGGATTGAATAGGACCACAAAGATCTTCTAGTTCCAAGCTCTCTGACACGGGTCGTGACACCTTCCACTAGACCCGGTTGCTCCAAGCCCCATTCAACCTGGTCTTGAACACTCTCTGGGTGGAACATCCACAAGTTCTCTGGGCAACCTCTTCCAGTGTGTCACCACACTCCCAGTGAAGAATTTCTTCCTAATATGTAATCTAAACCTACCTTCTACCAATTTAAAGACATTAACCCTTGCCCTATCACTACAAACCTTTGTCAAAAGTCCCTCTCCATCCTTCTTGTAGGCACACTTCAAGAAAAGGAAGGCTGCTGTTAAGGTCTGTCTGGAGTCTTCTCTTCTCCAGGCTGAATAACTCCAGCTGTCTCAGCCTGTCTTCATAGGAGAGGTGCTCCAGCACCCCAATCATCTTGATGGCCTTCCTCTGTACCTGATCCAACAGGTCCACATTCCTCTGCTGGGGACCCCACAGATGGACACAGTACTCCAGATGGGGTCTCATGAGGACAGAGCAGACTGGGAGAATAACCTCCCTCGATCTGCTGGCCACACTTCTTGTGATGCAGCACAGGATGTTTTCGGCTTTATGGGCTGTGAGCACACAGTGCTGGGTCATGTCCAGCCCCTTCAATGACCCACACTCCCAAGTCCTTCTGGAAATAACAGCTGTAAAAAATTAAAAAGTGGAATATTTTCACAAAGATATAACCAGGAACAGATAAGTACAGCTCAAGCCAGTGTGAATCAGCATTAAAGTGTTCCTTATTTTGCCTGTAATCATCTTAGGTCATCCAAGACACTCTGGAAAGAACAATGTAACTATGACTGACCGTCACCATATGGGCCATAAGTTCTTGACAGCTGTGATGTCTCCCTTTGCAGCTCAGGGTTGCTTGATGAGAGAAGATGCAAAACCAGAAGATTAAAGATGGGAAACTCTGAGCTCTCACTGTCTGAGAGTTAAGTCCTACACTCAGAAAGCAAAAGGATCGTGAGAATGCTCTCAAGCCTGACCTCAGAAGTGTGGTGTTCAGCATCCCTCCCAACACCAACTGCCAGGACTCCAAGTTTCACTCTGGTGGAGGTAGTAATCAAAGACAAAAATGAGGGAAAGTGTCAAGGTGATGGAAATATTAGTATATCCAGGTACTGAAGTTCCTTTTGCAGCTACTTCGTAAGCCAAACACAAACTCTGCACTAGCATTGTGAGCAAAGCCACATGCAAAGAATTATGAAAACTTGGTGCAAGTGTAATAAAAGCAGGAAGACTTCTTCCAAACCCACAGGAGTCAGAGGGGATTTCATTCACAGTATATCTTTTAGAAGATAAAAAGGTATTTTGAACCATGTTTTAATATGTTTATCAAAGGAAACATCCAAATCCAACAATAACAACCCAAAGTTCTCACAGATGAAAAATAGGAATCAAAGGGTTTTGCATAGAAATCTGTTGAAGTCAGGTTTTGTTTAGACAGTAATTCCTGCAAAGAATCAAACCACTTTCCTCTCTAGTTTTAACTTGGATTGAGCTCTAGACGTTGGGAGACATCTGTCCTCGCAAATCCAATGCAGACAGAAAACAACCCTGACTGACTTGAACCACAAATACATGGTTGTTTCAATATCTATCAACAAAAAAACACAAAAAAACGTGTTGAGGTCAAATCATCCCTAGACTATTTCACCATAAAATGACTGCACAACAATTTAGACATTTTTAAGAGTGTGCCTGATGAAGTACAGATGTAGTTAAAGTGTAAGGTTGACTGAAAGTCATATTTTATACAAAAATTTATCTCTTACTGCCCAGGAGGGTGTGCAGAGGAGCAAGGGAGGCAAGTTTTACCCTCACTGACTCAGAGCATGGTTATGACAAGTTAGGCAACAGGGACCATGCCTTGACAACTCTCAGGCAGGGAAACAGCAGCTGCATTGACTTGAAGAATTTGTCTGTCTGTCTTCTCAGAAAGAAATGAGTTTAGGTGAGAAATTAATCATCCCGATCTTACTAATGGAGTAAAGAGCAATGCCTGGAGGTGAGGGGCCCAGGCTCTGGCAAACAAGGCTTGGGCAGCACCCATCTGCTGTAAGGCAAACCCTGGGGTTGATCCCTGGTGCCAGACACTATACCAGGACTCACTTGCAGGGAGGCTCTTCCCAGCTAAACCCCACAGAGCTAAGTTTATCATAGTTTCACATTTTTCAATTGTACACCAATATTTTATAAACATTTTTAAGAATGATCTCTGCTTTGGATGCTGTTAATATTTTATTTATGCTTAACTGGCTTGAGAGTAATTTCAAGGCAATAAAACAGAAGAACAGGCTGAAGCCCTGGAGAAGAGTCTTATCTTGCCAGCACACTGTACAGAGTACCCAGAGGGAAGCAGTGCAGATCTCCACAGAACCTGGCACCAAGGTATGTGTCCTCTGATGGTCAGTGACAACCCCATCAGGCTCTTTGGCCTTCACTAGCATTCTAGAGAGTCACTGACAACCATAAACTCCCCAAGACATTGCTCACAATGATACTGTTTGTAAAAATATGTATTTTCCACAAAGGGAAAAAGCGAGGATGACTTAATACTTCAAAGAACAGCATGAGTAGGAAACAGCAACTGCCAGAAGGAACAGAGGCTGAATGATATGTTTAGGATTGAATAGAGCAAGATAAGGTTACTCAGTCAGGGGCAAAGCCAACAGACTGCCAAGAAGAGCCACTCTGGATGGAGTGAATGCTGCAGTCCCTACCTTTCTAAACTGGTGCTGGGACAGAAAGAAAATATCTTGATGAGTATAATTGCAGTCTGATCCAATGCAGCCAAAGGAACTTCTCGCACCACTGTCCTGAAAATAATTGATGGAACCTCTTCATGTAGTATAAAAAGCAAAACAAGCCATCAAATGCAAATTCAGATCCCAGCTCTCTTCTCTTCTTCTTTGATTGTCTACTCGTAAAAAATAAAGAAAAATATTCGAAAAACATATTTAATATACAAGGGCACTTTATATTTGCCCTTCAGCTAGGTGCCTGGAGGAGCACCACAAGTTCCACAATCTAGATGTACCACACTCTTCATTTTTGTTTTCAAAACATCAGAACACATTTAACTGTGCAAAGTATAGCTCTCAAGATGAAGGGTCATCAACACTAAGCTTTCCAGCCTATTAATGTGTAGTATATTGTCTACAACATTCAGTATACAGCCTACTGACATGTAGTATATATAGCAGGGATTCATGAGCCAAGCACAGTCTCACTTCTTACCAAAATCTCCTGTCACCTAAAAACAAGACAGTGAGGTCTTTTCTGGGCACAGAACCCTGTCACACCCATGCCTACCTCCCACTTCCATGGTCCAGCTAGCGGCCAGGGCTACACTTTAGTGAAAACTAGTGCTTTCCATCATTCATTTTATCCTGAATTTGGATGGGAAATGTGACTACTGAACACTTTCAGAAAGCAAACAATGTCCTTATTTTGTGACATTCCACCTGGCCAGAGTCTTGCCATGTGAGACACACAGAATCAGGCCCCCTTACAACAATTTCCCCAGCTATCTCAGGGGGATCCAACTGAATGTTCAGCTGATTTGAGATGAAAATTAGCTAGGATTGTTCAACAAGCTAAAATGTTTTAATTAAAAAAAAGACCCAAAACAAAACAACAACTTTTTTTTTCATCTCTACTTTTCCACTAAAATAATTTCTGAAGAAACTTGCTGAACAAGATACCAGTTCTCTGGGATTTTGTGAGGGGAAAAGAAGAGGGAGAGAGAAAAAAGGCACATTGAATATGGGGTTGAAGAAGGAAGTCATGAGAGAAAAGCATTGCTGGGAGCTGCCAGACTTGCTGAAACCTCTGCTTGCTTGCCAGATGAATCATACCACAGAATATTGAATTAGTAGGATTTATGACTGGGAATTTGAGGAAGTTACCTGTGATACAAAATACGTTATGTGAATGAGATGTCTTCTCTTCTATTGACAGAAGCGTATAATGAGCCAGGAGCCAGGTCCCCGCTGCATTGCCTTCCTGGAGATGCTCTGTTTGACTGACAGCTGAGCTGGAGCCAGTCAGCCACAGGGAAAACAAGGGCATCATGCTCCCAGGAGCTATAGAGCAGTCTTCTGTGTGAAACTTTCTGAAACTTAGGAAGTTGAAAAGGGGGAAGGGGGATTAGTAAAGCAAATATAAGCTTTCCTTCTCCCTTCCCATCATTAAATTGACATATGCATGCACACACATCCAGAGGAGCCCTGGACTCTTTCAAGCACCTGGGAGGGCTGGAGCAAAGGTTAGAGAGTCCACATTTATTTACTCAGCATCAGCTGCCAGAAATACAAAAAAGCTCCATTGGCATCTGGCAGCATGAAGAGCTATGAGGCTACCATTTTCATAGAGGCTTCCAAAATACACTGGGGCACTAGATACTACTTTCTTATTGTACTGACTGAGATGCTTGGTTGCTCTAAAAACCTAGCCAAAAATGCCTCCCACAGAGGGCAATATGCAGGCAGCGTAAAGAGCCTTTTCCAAAGCCCTTCCTCACACAGGGGCAGGTGCCACATCCAGAGCAGTGCACAGGGTTCCTCTGCCACACACCAAGTAGCTGCCTCACAGCCAGGAAGATCACAAGGAGCCCACAGGGCTACAGTTTCTGTGCCACATCTTGCACTTGGCCTATAATATACTGTGGATTTCATCACTCAAAGCAATTTACAGCAGTGTAATTATTATCTCCACCTTGTACACAGCCTTTTCATTGAACATGGACAAAAAGCTCCGTCTTGCTTGCACCGGCACTCATGCCATCTTTAAATTTCATGGTTACAGAGGAGAGAGTCAGGTCCCTGAGTCCACAAATGCATGTGCAGGATGCAGAGAGCTCCCTACCTGCTTTACAATGCAGCCAGGTACTTCCACAGATTTATAATCTCACAGTTGCATTCAAAGGGTGCATGGGGATCTGACAAGACACTGGACATCCTGCTTATACCTTTCACCTTAACTTTGACAACCTTTCCTTTCAAATATTTATAATTATAAAACTGTTTACTCAAACACTCGTGTTACAGCTACCAGCTAGAAAGTACCTGAATGTTTCATACAAGAACAAAATTAATCCCATTTCCCTTTTGAAATTATATTTCTGTTGCAGAACCTCTGCAAAACAAAAAATGCTTAGCAAATATCCGTGAAATTGTCTTTATAATATGACACGTATATAATGACACTGTGTTTTTCTTTGGGCAAAGGCATGGTGCTACCATGAGCAAATACTAATAATGCACAGATGTGAACACTGCTGTGAACATCAATGCTGTCCCTTATAAAAAAAAAAAACAATACATGAAGCACTGTATCTTCATAAATCTTACGGGTTTTATGCACTGCTGCCATTGGAAAAACAACATATTGAATGGTGCATTTTGAGACAGAATGAGTTTAGTAAGTCTACCTAACTTAGCTTAACTTCACCGTATGCTGATCTGAAGGCCAGTATCTATCAATCCCATGTTATGATGTGCATTACTGCCAGTGTAACAAGCCAGGCAAAAAGAGGGAAATGTGTTTTAACAACAAAGTGAGAGATGTTTTCCTGATTTATTAATTATTATGCTGCATCCAACATATTTTTCTGTAAGAAAAGTCACACACTCTTCTTTCTTTTTAAAAAAAAATATTTATTCCATTGTTTCTATTGTTCCAGGAAGGTGTAAATATATTGCACCCTACTATTTTATGTTTTAAAAAGGTGACCTATACTTTCCATTTCAAATGCGGTTTCTTTAATGAAAATATTGTAATGTCAGTCCATGCAAAGCAAGTGCATATTAATATGCGTTTACATCTGTCTCATATTAATATTCATGCCTGAATCCACATCCCTACACAAAGCCAATTTTCTGACCATCTGTGTGATGGCTGGTGGATGCAATGAATAAATTTTATTTGTGAGGGGAGTGATAAATCATGTATCTTCCATTTTTCACCCACAATCTCTCCTCTTAGGTGCTAAAATGTTTTCATTGTGGTTAAGAATTGTTAAGAAACCAAACTGATTAACCCTTTAGCAGATCAGGTAGCTTCATTTGTCAGATGAAAGTCCCCAAAAATCATGCAAAGCACAGTATGACTGACACAGTGGAACTTTAATTTTAGGAGGTTTAATTATTTGCTTTTCTTCTGGAATTATTCATGTCTCAGAATCACAGTCAGAGTAATAATAGAGATCAATTTTCTCATACTGATTCTGAGAAGTACCTCAGTCTGCAGCAACAGAGGGATCTTTGGAGTTTAATACTATTCAAAGTAAAACAGTAGTAACCTGAACTTCAACAAAAACTGTTTCACATGGCTTTATTAGTGCTAAGTAACTGGCTGGTTAATAGTCAAAAAAACCTGATTGCTAAAGCACAAACTCTACATTAGCTTCTGAGCTTCCAGAGTACAAACTGACTCTGGCTTTCTCTGCAAAACAAGTCTGCTTCTAAATGCCCAAAGGATAAATTCTGACGTCAGTCACAACAACGTCCACTCAGAGTAACTTTACTGCTAGTGAGAACAGCTTTTTACCAGAGGGCTATTCTCAGACAGTTCATGGTGTAAATATAGTAGAACCACACCAAGCCAAGTGCAATAACTCTGAGTCGTAGAGTGTAGATAAAAATTAAACTCACAGCTAAGCTTGGGACCCAGGCAGCCATAAGGCTGGGAAGGTGATTAAAAAATCTTGCATTCCAGTGCTCTCTAGCCCTGTCCACAATTTAGTGAGATGGTATAAGAGGCACCATGGCCTCCTCTGCCTTGGGCAAACAGACCACACCTGACACACAGCAGACCAGCAGCAGCAGCAGCAGTGCTGGGCTCCTCTCTGAACACACCAGCCCTGGGCACATCCACTGAAAAACATGCTGCAGTAAGAAACACCAGCACCAGTCACCTTAGGCATGGTTAAAGCGTTTTCTTGAATAGTAAAAGACTCATGGTTTAAGTCTTTTTCCAGTCTGCAGTGCTCAAACCATGGCTGCTATCAGCCCAAAGGCATTCTCGATCCTTCAGGCTGCTAACTAGTCATCACCTCTTTCTTTGGAATCAGCTCCTCTGAAGGACACATGTGCACACACAAATTTCAAATCGAAACATGTTTTTGACAATACTAGACTACATTATTTCTTCTTACATCTGCAGTGAAGTCAGTTAATGGAGGTTATGATGACATTATTTGGCCTGAGATACAAAATTCTTTCCTTAAAATCGGACCTCACACATTTTTGTAAATACTGATTATGGAACCAACAAGGGCGGGGAGATTATTCTTTTCTCCTTCTAATGTAGGTCAAATCATGTCAGCAGCAAATAACCTACTTCTACCTTGACAATCCAGCCGTAGGTAGTTTGAAGATTATTGTGTACTGAACTGGAATCTGAAAGAGGAATTGTGAATGAGCTTCACACTTCATCAGCATAATTGGCAAGAAATTATGTGTAGATCAAATAAAAACATACAATTGCTAAAAAAGGAAGCTCAAATAGCACTACAGAAGATAAGCAAGGTCATCAGTCAATCACAGTTTCCAATAAATCAGGTTTCTGAGGAAACCATGCCTGTAAATGTATTTATGTCTAATATCCTTTTGTCTTAGTAAATTGTGTTCTATTTACAGCCTGTCATAATGGGGAAACAGGATATTTCCAGAGACTGCAAAATCCAGAGATTTGAATCTTTATTCCTTCATTCCTCTTCATGAGACAAAGACAGGAGAAAGCAGGAGGTGACAACTTTCATCATGACCTTGCCACTCAGGGCCAGTAGTGGCTCTGAAAGATATTTCTGTTCTCATGGGTGTCAAGGGACCTGTGAGAAATGAGCTAAATTTCATCAAAGTTCCCAGTGGAAAGCATCTGTATTACAGATACTGCTAGGAACTAATTGGTTTCCATGACTAATGAAATTCATATGGAAATATTGATCAAAACACTCCCTTTAGTTTTATGTTTAAAGTGTGTAAAATAAAGATATTTAAAATAAATATATATAATATTCTATATTGATTCCTAACAAGTTTAAAACATCAAAATTGAATCAATAGATGTATTTGAGCAACATCTAGCTGAAGATGTCCCTGCTTACTGCTGAAAGGTTGGACTAGATGACCTTTAACTGTCCCTTCCAACCCAAACTAATCTATGATTTTATAATCTTTTACCCACTTGGAAGAAACAAACAACATTTGAAAAGTGTTCTTCCATTCTCTTATTAGTTTATTTAATCACTCTTATCTGCTGAGATGTCATGATCCTAGAGACACATGGAAAATCTCTTATTCACAAAAACAGCAACGTAATAAATCTCCTGATTTCACAAGGGTTACTCACTTGGCAAAAGATATGAATGTTTATGGATGATTTGTTAGGCTGTGACTTGAATTATTATTGTCACTTTTAAGATTGCTACTGGCCAGAATAAAGGAGAGCATAGAGAATGCAAAATGAGCCATCAGAGAGAAGAAAAAGTAACATGGCTTGCCCAATTTTCTGCAGCTTCCCATTTCACATCCTTCACTGACTTCAACTAATGGGATGATCAGCAAGAAATTTTAGAAATACACAAATCAGTTATATAATCAGAGGGCTCCCCAAATAAAGCCTAAAAGGGAATATTTAAAGTCCCTGCAGATGCACTGTAATTGTGCTGAAAACAGATAAAAGCTGCACAACTGTCATGGGAAGAGGTCCCAATACCAACACACTCCCAGAGGTCCCTGGACTGCATTCAGCTCCAAATGCCCTCTCTTCAGCTACCCTGTCATTCTTTGTCCACAGACCCCAAAGAAAACAAGTGGCAGTAGTCTTGTATGCTCTAAGCTTCAGAAGATCACCTGTGTCCAAACACCGATAAAAGAATTACTCACACAATGTTTCCAGGAATGCCAACACAGGAAGGGTTTTCCCCTGTGCTTTGGGCAAAAGTCATATGCACACTGTTATCTCCTCCGGAATACTCCGAACAATCCCAGCACCTCTCTGTGAGACTAATTAGAAGAGAAACAGAGAGGACACTGGTGTGCTCAGGTTCAAGCCCAAGTCAGAGAGCTCAATTCCTTAATTCCTATTCCTAATGCAAAGATGGGACAAAGGAGAGGATAAAGCTGTGCTGGTACTCCAAACACTGTATTTGTGTCTTGTTTGGTGTCAAAGCACACAACAGTGCCCACAGAGGCCAAGTGCTGAGGTTTCCACAGGATGGAAAGCCAGCTGTACAGAGAGCTGGTGGCTGCCAATGTCCTGGCTGAGCCCCTCCTTGGTCAGTGCAGCCAAGCAGCACCTCAGACCCTGCAGCCCCTTGGTCAGTTCCCCAGCACTGGCACAGTGAGTCCAGGCTGCAGCCACAGAAGAGAAGAGGAGTATGCAATAGTAAAATAGTTCCTCACACACCAATTGCACTTCTTTATAGTCTTTCTCCTCCCCAGCATCCTTATGGGTTGTTATAGTGTCCCTGGGGAATGAATTTTAATTTTAAAAGAGCCTCCAGTGGCTAATGTGAGAATAAAATTCTTCCCATGGGAGCTGCTGCACTTGCAGCAAAAATATTCATCCTCAAGGCTGAAATCACTGACAAGTTGAGCTAGGTGCTCTCTTTTGTCACGAGTTGCTCATCACCCCAACTTCGCTATCTCCTGTCCAGTGTGATCAGTATCTATGAAGCTGCCCTCAGGACTGCAGAGACAGTTGAGAAGTTTAAAAAGCATTTAGCTGAGATAAACTGCTAATTTATTTGACTCATTCCAAGTTAACAGTCTGTTGTGGAAAGATTTTAAACAGAAACCGCAATTTCTGGGTTCCCAGCAAGCTGGTGCTGCATGAGTGTGCTGAAAGACCCACTGCGGGAAAGTTGGCTTGAAGGGAAAACCCTCTCCGATTTTATAGGCTCCAAATTCAGTCTTTGCTTTGGCTTCATGTGTACAACTCTGCTATCATTCTCCTGTAAGCCTCCAGTACAGGATGCACTTCTGCAAAATTTAACTGGAAGTTTCATCTACAGAGAAAGTTTTCATGGACTTTATCTGAGTTTCAGAAACTTCTGTCAGCAAATCTTTTTCAGCAGGAGGTCAAACTGGTCAAACTGGAAAAATTATGTTTATAATGGGGACACCAGGAGTTGCACAAAACTCCAGCTTCCAGACCTGCTCTGCCTGACTCAGAAAAAAGACAATCCCTTGAAAGAGCCTTAGGGCTGAATTTTTCAGGAATAGCTCTGAGAGCTGAGAGCCTCTGCTTGCCTCTCTGAAGATGCTTCAATGTCTATAAAAGAAGCTGAATATTCAGAAGTGTGAAATATCCCTTGAACTGGCACAGAAGACAGAGCTATATGGTCAAAGCTCTCAGCCAGTAGCCTGGCACAGCACATGGATGAAGGTGAACTTCTCCCAGGCAGGCAAAGTGCCCTAAATACCCTTCACAGGTATATACATATCTCTCTCATTTTTCCCAGTAGAAAATGAAACCTTGAAAAGTTGTTGCTTCCAGCACAGAACAGCAAGCTTCTTTCATCTGCAGGGGTCTTGCAGGCCAAGGAAGGCTGCCAAGGAAGGCTACCAAGGAGATCACAGAAACAGGATTCCCCTCTCACCTCCTGCTC
This sequence comes from Campylorhamphus procurvoides, assembly GCA_013396655.1. Lineage (NCBI taxonomy): Eukaryota > Metazoa > Chordata > Aves > Passeriformes > Dendrocolaptidae > Campylorhamphus > Campylorhamphus procurvoides. The sequence goes on from WBMV01004992.1 coordinate 455,125, forward strand.
CACCAGAAGATCCTGCCTCCTGACATGCTTGCATTTTCTTTCCACCATGCTTGTTTCATTTTTCTTCCTGCCATTTGATGTTTTCATCAGCTCCAACTCATAGCAGGGAAAGTGGAAGATGAGCATCACCATTTCCCCTGGGCTGCCCTCAGCCAGGCCTGCTGGAGAAAGGAGCCCGCTCGCATCCTGTACCTCTGCTACACCTCTCAACATCGCCACAAACCAAAGCCGATCAGCACCCTAATCCACCCTGCCCCAGCTACTCCACTCAGCCGTGGTTCATGCTTTTCTCTCAGGCACTCTGTCTCATGTTTGTCACACATGTGCGAGGAATCTGAAGAGTTTTCAGGAAGAGTGATGTTAAAATATTGATGCAACTTAGAAATGGTTAGTGCTAAATCAAAACTATTTCCCAAAGAAATAGCAGCATATAGGGTTGACCTTGTTCCTATTGCTAGGGTAGACAAATACTCAGTCAGCGCTGCTTCCCCAGTCAAACAATAGACGGGGTAAAACACATGATGGAGGACTTTCCTATTTGGAAATAGGCAAAATTTAACTGCCAAAAAAAGTCATTTTAAATGGAGAAGAGGGTCAAAAAGAATCATGCTTCTGTATCCGTGCTTAAGTTTTTAAACTACACCTTCTCCTCTATCAGAAATTCTGATCTCTAAAAGTGCTCATCTTGGCTCCACCAGTTTTTCTTTCTTTCAACCCACTGTCAATTTCTCTTATACTTCTTCACCACAGGGACTCTGCATGTGAGGACACTGTGCCATCAGTCTAGTTTATTTGACTATCCTTAGTGATATGTCCATTTTGAGAGCAGACAGAAGTTCTAAGATAGAAAGCATCACCATCATAAAATGTAGAAAAACAGTCCACGTAAATGCACATAACTCAAGAGTCTTTCAAAACTGGCTTCTTACCTGTAGGGAGACACCTAGCCTTTGTACCCAGCTAGGATCACAACAAGATTTCCAATTCTTAAAATAAAATATTTCTATTCTTTCTCAATAAAACTCTTCATAACCTCCCTTAAGCTTGAAACACTCAGATTCTCTTTTCATATTTCCCAAACCAACTTAGTTTTTATCCCAGATACTGGAATTTCTCAAAGATGACAAACACCAAATAACAAATCTGATCAACTAATTAACCCTTCCCTGTTTCACCATCCGTCACAGTTTCTAGAGCACTAAACTCATGCCTGTGTTCAGGGAATTACATTTCTCAAGACTACATTAAATTCATGAAACCTTTTAAAACTTTATTTAAACTCAGTCAGATAGAGGTTGGTAGGAGGATTCTCAGATGTGGAGCAACCTGTAGCTATGCTCACCTGCTGGATCAATGCCAACCTATGAGCCAGTGGAAAACATAGTTTGTACTTACTGCATCTCCAGATGATTATCTAAATAAAGGCCAATCAGCAAGATAAAGCTTAGTTTTTAATTCCATAGCAGAGAGGTCTGCACTTTGAGAAGGCCCTGGCTGTCTGAGCAACAATCTTTAAAGACAGTCTTCATTTTAGATGTCCCCCATATTGCTTTACTAGTTGCAAAAGGATATTAATAAGATTCTGTTCTACAACCAGAACACTTCATTTTTATTAGTCAGTATAAATGATCTTAGTTCCCTGCTTCTGACAGTTCTTGGGTTTTCAGCTAACAAGCATCAAAACCTGCCTCGCTAGCATTGAGCAATAACATCCTGAATAATTGCAGGAACTCATCAATAAAAAGTCATATCCCAAAATCAGCTGCCATACCATTTGGCATGTGGAAATAATTGTATTATATTTAACCTCTCAATAACTCAGCTACCTAAATAATTTCCAAATTATATCTTCCCTTCTCCTAGGCTTTTTATTAGACTGACAAATACCTGTGTCACTGTGAGCTACAAGGTTCTTGGAACATGTGGTCTTCTTGCAAAATTATTGCCAGCTGATGGCAGAAGCTGGATGAGTGATTTATTTGCCTTGTGAGGCTGGCTTTCATTGCCCTGAATTCAACACTAATGTCTTGCTAATCCTGCATTTAAATCTAGAGACACTAATGCGCTCCTTTTTGGACCTCCTCACTGAAGTATCAAAGGCTTAGAAAGGCTGACAATAATTTCTCCATCTGCAGGATTCACAAAAAAAACCTGAGGATTAAAATATTTGCAGTGGATAGGTTGTAAATTCTGTATTTCTCTGGACATTGCTATGAGTAATTCTGCTTTACTTGGACTGCTATGATCTAAAGTCAGAAAAAGATTAAAGGATTCATTTCCTTCTTGATTCATTATTGCACATTTTGTTCCTTTTTTCATATGTTTTTACTCTGTTTATGTACTAAAAATGTTTTATTCATGGATCCTTATATAATTTTCCATGACCATGGCACAAGATTCATTCAAATGCCTTGATGTTTCAAATGTACATCTAATTTTATACTGTTTAGGATTACACAGACAATAACTGCACTATGTTCTTGTATTCTGATGATATGACACCAAAACAATAAAAAGTACAAGTTCACATTTTTCAGCATAATACTCACTTTCCTGTTGCAAAATGTTGCAAAAGAAGATTGGGCTGGTTGCCCTACAAGTTCTGTTTGGGAATGACTTTGGTCTGGAGTCTTTTTACTTTTCTATCTTCCATATCCACAAAGTTAAAAGAGGGAAGGGGGAGGGAAGCAGGAGGAAAAAGTGGAAACCCACATCAAAATTTTCAAGGGATTGTAATACCTCTCATTGACAGCTTTTTCATCACAATGCCAATTATGATAAGTATAAAAGTTATTCTTGCCTGGATAAGAATTTGCAGTGCAGTTGGAATGGCATAGGATTCTTCTAGAGCACTCATGCAAATGTATAGTCATAGCATACAATAAACCCTCTAATTAGTTCAGGTATGACATTGCTCTCTATTCCAGATTACTGGTAAACTTAAGGGATGGTGTGTGCTTGTTTTGAATACATTAGACAATTTGTTCTGATCAGATTCTATGCACATTTCACAGAGGAAAATACATCTGCTCCATCAGTGATATAAAACGGGTATTTCCTCAGGGGTGTGTAAAGTGTGTATAAATCTCTGCATCTGCCTCAAATTTGCATAGATGCTGGTACATAGGTCACTTGTGCACTTAGTTTTCTCTGTGATCTGGGAGTAATGCTGCTTAGCTTTCAATGTTGCAATGAGATCATAGACTCTTTTTGCTTACATGTGTAGACCTTTATTCTGTTGTGCATAGGGCTCTGTGCTGCATTCCTAGTTAATCTGTGTTTCTACAGATTTAGAATTAAAAGCTCACTTTGTGTGGTACTGCTGGCCATTGTTTATGCACTCTGATTAGTTTCACCTTTTATGTTAAATTGACAATTCACATATTTTTCCCATCTATGAATCATACCAAGTCTGTATGTTGAAAATATTTGTCACAGCTCACAGAAAAGTACCCTTTTGTATAGCCTATTGTCTTGTATTAACGTACTTTTTTCTCATGGAATTCCCCCTGCAGCAATCCCCACTGTAAGCTATTAGCTGTGCACATCTGCCCACTCTAATGACCACTCTAGTGTACCTGACTGTCATCTAATTTAGACATCACCCATAGGACACTAATACTAATGTCTCCTGGGCCAGCTAAGTCCTGGATTATTGACTGGCTACAGTTATCACTTCATTTGGTCTTTGGAGGTGAACCAAGTGCACCTGAGGTCACAAATGGGTCAAATGATTATACAGCTTGTGGAAGAATTGAGTATTTTTGTTACCTAACAAGAACCAAAAATATACTTTCTAATTTGTTTTGACAGGAAATCCAATTGCTTCGCCTTTATGCAATGTCCCCTTTGTGTAGCTATGAAAATGCAGCCAATTAGGCATAAAATTCTTTTTCCATATGAGCAGCAAGTTGAATAAATTGATGCCATTTAAAATTAACACAAAAAAAGAAAGTAAATTGGTGGTACCAAATACCTGATAATCAATCTTTTATTTTATAAGGAAAAGAAAAAGGAAGAAATGAGGGCTGCTATTTCTAATTAAAGTAGTAAATAGAGATGTGATAAACAATGAGGGTTATGATTGCTGCCTATAAACACGTTGTAGGGAGGTAAAAGAGAAGAAAGAGCTATTTAAGCTAAGGAAAATGGTGGCATGAGAAAAAATGTGTATAAATTATTCCTGAATATGTAAGACTGGACTTAGAAGACGATTTTGAGCCATTGGAAGAACGGCTTCCTGAACAGTCCTCTAATATAAGAGTGGGGGGGAAATTACATAACTGGGGTAAATTGAAGCTTGATAAATAAATTCTATAACCTGTTTTCATTTGAGAGCAAGGGACTGCACAAAGTAATCGAGGATTTCCCTTTCAGTCCAAATTTGTGAAAATTGTGTTTGGACACAAGGCCAAATTCATATCTGTTTCACAAAGCACAGGTTAAGAGATATTTGTACCACTGCGTATTTTTACATTGAAAGCAAATCCACTTCTCTCTAGAAAAGGAAGAAACCACCTTCTTCCCAAACCTAATAGACAAGTTGAAGGTAATACCAGTTCTGAATCTGGCCCATTGTGGAACAGATTCAAATGTTCACGTTTGTAATGGAAGTTGTCCAGTACTGCACCCTTTGGGGTAAATACTCAGCTGTAACAAGTAAATGTGAGGGAACAGAAAATTCTTGGGTTTCTTCTTCTGTGGATGCTTATATGCATATTAGTCCAGAGGAAAAATTAAGGTAATGAGGACATTAGGGTACAGCCTGGATTTTGGCAGCTATAGGTTTATGGGAAAAGATAAAATACATGCTTAAGTAACAGTGTATTTTTGTGCAAAAAAAAGGGAGTGGTAGAACACACAAACAAATGTAAGTTTTCATGTAAATCAGCAAATCTACACAAGAGCTGAGTGGGCTTGATTCTATACATCTCAAACCCTATTGCCTTCAATATGAGCTTGCCATGTCCAATCAATATTTACAAATGGATCCATGCCAAGATGCCTGCACTAAGAAATGGGAGTTGATACTGTATTATAGCATTTTGATAACAAAATATAAAAATAAAAGCAAAATAATGTGCCAACTGTTCTGTCTGTTCATTTCTTCTTGTTTCAAGGTAAGAAGCAGACATTTGGTTCTCTTCAAGCAAGTTGCTACAAAAACCTGTATTACAGCAAAAAAGGTCAAAACTCTGTACTGTCATTTTTAAGCGTGTTGCTTTCACATATTATCAACTATTGCACTGAACATTGTGTAAAATCCTGGGAAAGGATAGTCATTTATACATATCCATTTGTTAGGTGTTTCTCATTGCATGAAGAGTCATCAGTGATCTGCCCCTCACCTGCCTTTGACACAGATGCAACTTGGCGACTGCCTAAGTATGGGCATAAGAGGGGATGAAGGAGGCAGCTGCCTGTTCCACTGATCCTTGGGAGACCTGGGTAGGATGTGTTGAGACATGTAGGAGCTGTTCCAAATACACAAACCTCCCTCGTTCTCATCATACACCACAAGTACCACAATAAATGCAGAGTGATGAGGCTCTAAAAAAAAAAAAAAGGGAAAAAAAAAAAAAAAAGAAGAGGAGGGGAGTAATATTGTTACAAATAGCAGCAGCATCCCCAGAGTACCACTGCAGCTCAAAGAACTGTTGTTCTGGGAATGGCTTTGCTATTAGTACTAAAAATTAAGCAGTCTCACTAGATGTGACTAACAGTTTTTAAACTGCCAAAGTGTTTCATATACAGTATCTCTGTTTCCCAATTCCATTTCCTCATTAACAAAGCCAGGGAAAAAAAAAGACTGCAGTAATTAGTTCTCTTTCAGCTTTTTTTTTATTCTAATTACACTGCCTCCCCCCACCCGCATATATAAAAAAATGTCACCAGCTTGGAGGAGAGATTTGTGCAAGCCCTGGCTGAAGCATCTGGACTAGAGCTGGAGCAAGCACTGATTCATTCCTTCTCCTACACAACAGGAGCACCAGAGATGGAAGCCTATTCCCTGAACACAGGATCACTGATTGGACCCAATTAAGTCATTCAGCATCCCAAACCATTGGTACTGGTTTTGCCTGGGGTTGAGTTAATTTTCCTAATAGTAGATGGTATGGGGCTGTATTTTGGATATCTGATGAAAAGAGTGTTGATAAGACAGGGATGTTTTAACTCAGCAGAGCTTGTACAGCCTTTTCTGCTTCTCACCCCAGCTTACTGGTGAGGAGGCTTGAGTGCACAAGGGGTTGGGAGAGTACACAGCCAGGACAGCTGCCCCAAAATGACAAAAGGGATATTCCAGACCATGTAGCATCATGCTCAGCAATAAAACTGGGAAAGGGTGGAGGTTGGTGGAGACTGTTCTTGCTCTGGGTATCTATCAGTTTGTGATGAGAGATTGTTTGCTTTTGCATCACTTGTGTTTCTGGGCAGGGGGTGTGTTTGGATTGGTGTTTCTCTCTTTGCTTCTTTGCTGGTTTGTTCCTTCTTTAGTTTTTTTTTTTTCTTTTTTTCTTTTTTCTTTTTTTTTTAAATTATTATGAAACTGCCTTTGCCTCAATCCACAAGTTTCTCACTTTTACCCTTCTGATTCTCCCCCGCATCCATCTGGGTGGGGGAGTGAGCAAGTGGCTGTGTGTTCCTTTGCTGTCTGCTGGGGTCAAACCACAGCATCACCTCAGGGCTTTGCTCTCTTCTGGTACCCTGCTTTCTCCCCCAGACACACTCTGCTGCTGCTGAGCACAACAGCCCCAGCAATGGAGACCAATACAGGGAATACACTGGCACGTCCAGCAGCTTCTGCCTTCTCTCCCTGCTGCAGCAGCAGATGTGCACGGGATGGTCCCACACCTACCAGCACATTTTTCGCACAGAGTCCAGGCTTGTTAAGGCTTTTGTTAATGCCAAGTGAAATAAGAATAATGACCCTTCATCAGTGTTGGCCCCACTCTTAACTTCCTTTCTTCTCCTCAACTGCAAAAATGCCTATTCTTCAGACACTACTTTGTCACTAGTACTTTACAGGGGAAGAAATAGAGATGGAAGAAATTGTTACTATTTTACAATTACCTTTACAATACGGTAAGCACGTGCAAGGTGAAAGGCTGTGCAATGACAACAGCACAACTGCAGCTGCTGCCGGTGCCTCACAACCCCTGTTCAGCCCGCACTCGCACAGCCTGTTGGTTTGACTTCCAAAAAAAGTCCCACTTAGATAACTACATATAAAACAATCCCCCCATTTGCCAAGAAAAGAAAGCTCATTTGCACTGCACAGTGCTGGATGTCATTTAATTCAACCAACTTGAGAGGTTTGCTGCATTGCAGAGACACCTGTGTGATGAACCAACCATCTCTCACTAACACGTGATGTCCACGTGCAAGTCCCCTTCTCTACTTTTTGGAACAAATGGATAACATTAAAATATAGGCATCTTCCAAAATTTTCAGAAAGGCCTCAGGTGTAAAAACTGAACTGATGATGCCTGGATAGAAAGATCTTTGGTGCTATTTCATTATTACTCTAATTCTTAAGAGGGACAACATGACTTCCAGTTTGCACTAACTGGGTAAATGATCATAACAGGAGTGATGTTTGTGAACTCAAAACTGGATTGCAAACTACCGTCACTGAGCCCAGACAGGCACTGGACACTTTGATGCCTGTTAAATTGATTGAGCCACTTTTCATTTCGTACCCAAATAAAGAATAGTTCCACATGACATTATTATTTCTCTAAGAAACCTGGTAATTTCTCTGCTTTGAAGTCCAGTGAGTGATCAGTCCTTCTCTCCACTCAAAAAATAAATGTCTGGAGAGCAGACAAATTGCTGGGTTTTGTGCTACTGCCAGAGGATCCAGGGACCATGGCAGAAGTGCTCTCTGGCATCTTCATCTACACATGAGATCTTTTTATTCCTCGTCAGCACGCACAGGCATGCACCCAACAACAGCCCCCCTTCAGGAGCAGATGCAAGACAAGGTTTTTGCTCTGTCTCCAGTTGCTGCTGGGAAAGCACACCCAGCCCTTTTTAAGACCCTGCCCCTGGTTCTGCTGTCTCCCCCTACCCTTGATTCTGCCTTCTGGGGCCCTTTTGCTCCAGGAAAAGGGAGAGGAAAGGACATCTTCAGGGAACAAGACAACCCTGCTAGCATGCCTCAGCCTGAACTGAGCCCTTCTGCCCGTCCTAAGCCTGGGCAGTCACCAGTCATTCACTTCCACTTACAGTCACTGTACATGTCTTCTGCTGCCCTGCCCCCAGCTATGGTTAGCCAAGTTCTCAGTCCTTGGGCAAAAGATGTGACAGAATACATTAGAATATAATAGAAAAGCTTCTTGATGGATTTTTTTGTGAAACTCAAAAAAAGTTTTTGGAGGAACAGCCATGCAACCAAAAGAGTCGACCTCCTCTAACACAATATCCTCAATTTACCATTGGCTTTGCAAATGTATTTTAGATCTGAACTTACAAAGATGCAGACCTCTCAAGAAAAATACATGTTTTATTTTATTTTCTGTTTATATCCCAGTTTCATTTAAACAGGATCTTACAATCATATTTTTGCTTTGAAATGCTAGGTAGCTCTCAGCTCAGCAGTACAAAATAATGTAAAGAAGCATTGTTATACACATAACAATACAATATTTTAATAGCATTTAGTTTAACCACCATCAAAAACTAGGTCTAAGATCCCAATACTATTAGATGCATAAATATGCATCTGTCATGCTTTAAGCTCCAGCTTGGTATGCAGAATTCTATGCAATCAGAAATATCTAAGACCTGAAAACAAAGCAAATTCTCTTCAAATTTTGATATTATAAGGAAAGCAAGTGATTTAACAAATGTGATAGAATTTGGTCTTCCTGGCACTAGTGAAAATCTAGAATGACCTGAAATTATTTTCATTATCACAACTTTCAATGCAGCCAAAAGCAGAATGTACCTAGTTCTACATGCTTGTCTCATCACTGAGAATTTTTAGCATTTTTGCACTGGTCTGTTTTGCAAACAAGTATTTTTTGTTTGTTTGTTTACAAAAGAAATTAGATTAACACAATTGCTGAACTTTCTATACCTATTACCACAAATGGTATCTGTATTCCACCAAAAGTAACCAGGATAGGGGAGCAGAAAGACAATCTTGCTTTTCTCGACGAAGAAGAGAAGATTGCTGGGAACTAAAAACCTGACTTAAACTTCTCCAACTATGATCAAGGTGTAGACCAGAGCCTGTAGTGATGACAACAGGTTAGTGAACAAGAAGGAATCATCTTATGAAGTACAAAAGTAATTTCACAGTGTATTTCTCAAGCTGCACACACCACACTTACTAAATAGTTGATCTGAGTGAGAATGCTTCAGGAGATGTTGCCTTTCTAAGCACAAGAATGCCAGGAGTCTTCACAATACCTCACACTCCATATTTGTCCAACATCATTACACCTTCAACATGAGATTTTTAACTTTCCTCTGTTCCCTCAAGCACTCTCCTGAAATTATCTATATTCTTTACTTCACATCACTTGCCATTCTTAATAATCCAGTCCCCAAAGTTCAACTATCAGTCTATGGCTCAGGCTGTGCCTCAGCCCATTGGTGTTTTCCATCCAACCTCTTATTCCTAGACAAGACACAGATGGAGGTTCAAGCAGCAAACACTGTTCAAACAACAAGAATTTCCTTCTCCTGTGTCCATGTTTCCTGCTGGGTCAAGTAACATTTGAGAGATTTCTATGGTGTCTAGATTATCCTAAAGCATTGTGACAACCAAAGAGACAGGTTTGTGTACAGAAACAGATCTATAACTTCCTAATTCCCTTAGTATTTTTTTATATTGACTTTTTTCATATATTTAAGGTATTTTAGCAAAGGAATAAATATAAATAATGCTCCTGCACCATAAAGTTCCTGTTTTGGCTGCATTTAAGTTAGTTGTTGCAGTCACATTCTACTTTGGACAAGTGAGTCACTAATGTAAATTCTTTAGTTTGCCTATGGACTGGGATGACAAACAATAGCTCAAAGAAATTAAATTCTGGTTGTGGTAACAGAATTCTGAAATAAGCCAAGACTAGAATGTGGGTTGGTTTTTATTTCACTTAAATAACGCCCTACTGAAATTTCACTCAACCCTATTCATGTAGAATAGATGCCTTTTTATCCCTTTGTTTTTCTTTCCTCTTCTTAACGCTCAGCCATGATAACTCCACCTTCTAGCTGATGTTACCTTAAAACACAACTCTGTCATTCCAAGTGCATTTCCCATTCCAAGCAGATGCTTCTAGTTTCAGTGATTTTACTAGAAAGGTCATACTAATGGCATCCATATAAAACTGATTGTAAAATATTTTTCCTTCTTATTTTCATTTTAGTCACAGGCAGCATTTGGAAAATCTGGACAATCCTAACAAATTTTGATAGCCAAATACTGCTCCTATGTCACTGCTTGAATACTGCTGTTAAAGTTCTTATACACATCCTCTCTATTTATTCCTCACTTAAGCAAACTCAGCAATGCTTCCCAACAATCACATTAAAATGAATTCCATTATTTTAATCAAAACCCTGCCTTTCTGTAACTTTGGGAACTCTCTGAAGACCCTCAAATATCCAGACTGGCATTCATTTGCTTCAATTTGCAGTAAAAATGCTAGACCCGCATCTCGAATTGTTCTGCTCCTTCCCTTTTAATTTTTCCTGTTCATGTTTCATTTCCTATTTCTTTTCTGCTCTCTAAGTCAAATCATACAACAAGACTTAGATTATGTGAGCAGTCAAATAGATAGCACTCATATTCCTGGCTTGCTTTCTTTCTTTCTCACTTTTGTAATGCTTCACTTCTGGCCTCCTATACATGATGCATTTTTCATAACTCTTGCAGATATAACCCTTGTACAGTAGCTAAGTTTGTTTCCCAGAATCACCCCAATCTGCAATTGAAACATGTTCATTTTTTCAACAAAACTTAGTCATTCAAAAATGGTTTCAAGTCCCCAGCTTCAGAAATACAATAAAAACCCCTGTAATGTTTTTCTTCCAGTTACCTGAAATTCTGCAAGTTTAAAATTACTTTGAATTTCTAGTACTTAATGTCATGCAAGTACCTGTAAAATCTTCCTGAGTGCTGTCTGCAGAAAAAAATCTGCAGGGTGGCACCATTTTGTCATCTCTGTTTACTGATTCAGCAATAGCAGTAAGTGTTCAGGTACTTACTTCCTACATTGAACTAAATTAATAGATTTACTCTCAGTTACAGCACTTTAACACAAATCACAAAGCCTGACCTGAGTATGGAGCATCTCAGGAAAATCTATAATACAAAAAAAAAGAAGATGAGCTGGCATTTCTCCAAGAGGAAAACTAAGTGCCAGAAGAACAGGCAATATTACCAGTATTAACAGGTTCATAGCTGCTTTTTTTTTCCTTCTTTCTTTTAGCTCTGCCCAGGTTGTGCTGGGTACGGCTAAGGAAAAGCTACCACACAAAAATCAGTTCTGATTCTCTGATTCTGGATCCACTTCTCTACTTTTAGTTCCTGTACTGTTAAAAGACTCTTTGGGCCATTCAGGTTTTATATTTGCTGGCCACAGATCTAAGGGAACATCTGCTAGTTAAGGGTAGGCCCAGCAGGGCAGAGCCTTCTTATTCATAAACCCCCATAATCCTGTTGCTGGGAGAGGAGTGAGACTGGCCTGAAATTGAGTCTCCTGATCCTACATTTCTAATACTAATACTGTCTCAGGTGAGGGCCACTTTCTGTGCTGCTGGGGCACAGCAAGATGCCCAGATCCTGGTGAGGGAACCAGGTACAGGTAATCCATCAGATGAGTGATGAAGAATAGCTGAAAGGCTAAATAACTGACCAGTGTTGGGTTCTACAGAGCACTGTCAGCCCTCAAAGCTTTTCATACACCATGAGGGATCCATAGTCTTCACCATCCAACTCAGTTCTACATATCAGAGATAATGAACTCTGCAGTACCTGAACCATGCAGTCAAACAATTGCACTAATTACTTGTTAATACATTTGCCTGAAGATGAATATCAACAGTTGTGTCTTACTCAAGAAGACACTGGAAGAAAAGAAGAACATGCAGCAAGACTAATTAGAAGCCAGACTTGTGCAACTCCACAGAGGAAGAGGCCGCCTGTCTCTAGAGCATAGCTTCTGCTGACCACCTCAGCAAGCCATGCTACACTTAAAATTATGAGAGCAAAACCATTTAATAATTTATTTTAATTAATTAACCTCAAAAAAGTACTATGATATTCTCTTCTAGTCAAAAACTCTTCACAACTTCTGAAAACGTGCTGTAATGTCATCCTCATACAGAAATTTTACTCATAATGTAATAAAGCATGCAGAGACTTTTGAAGATTCTTTAATGGTTTGGAAAAGGAAACTTCAAAATTATCTGAAGTCGAACTGGGATAATCTTTGGAATTAAAATTCCTAATTGTGCCATTAGATAATTTAAGATCATTCAAGACAACCTGTTGTTACCTACTGTGCATACAGCATAAAACTGGATTTCAGTTGAAAAGCAAAACCACTAAATTCAGATAGCAAAGGACTGCCCTGTGAGAGGGGTACAGCCTTCCTCTACAGTGTGAGCAAAGGCAGAGAAAGGTACCCCATAGCACTCTATAAATACAATTTTAATCACAGACATCGTGATGGCATAAGATTTGAGTTGTTAAACCAGTTCTGTCTGCCATCCAGCCATTCCTTCCTACCAGACATCCCAGCAGGAGTCCTAATTAGACAACTCTGGTTAGCATAAGACTGTACAGGAAATCACAAAAGGTGATGTAATCTTTCACAGCTACGTGCAAATAATAACTTTCAGTTATCCAGAATATGGATTTGAATCGATCTACAAACAAAGTCCTCCATACTCCTTAAATTCTCTAAGGCACTTACAAGCCCAGCCTTTTTTAACACAGTGTGTACTTTAGCTACTTAAACTCAGTCTAGCACCTATCATATTCCGTGGAAGGAAACAGGCTCCTCAAGAGGGTGATTTCTGAGGGATAACATCTGATTTACACCTGATCACAGGAAGAAGCATTTAGACTTTAAATGCTATACTCCAAGCCTAATTTACAATTATTCAACTAAAGCTCTTACAAAAGGTGACTTGTTACCCTGTGTTGTTGCTCAGGAAAGTCAGTGGGGAAATTCTGCATCCATTAAAGCAATAAAATTTCCCCACAGCAGAGACAGCCTTTCACTCAGCTCTGAAGCAGTTCATGGTTAGAAAGTTACCCAGCCCCAAAACCTGAAAACTAGGGTTTGGGACAGGCACAGAAGCCCATTACCCATTACTACTGCACACAATTTAATAAAACAGCAGGGCAATACATATTTGTAAATGTTTTTCCAAATAATAATAGAAAACCCTTACAAATTATTCTAAACCTTTTCATGCTTAAATGGTATGAATTTGAAGTAACTCCACTGGAATTCATGGTGCTCCAGGGCTGTAAAATCTACATCAGTGATCAAAGACTCAAATTTATTCATTTTTTTGGCATATCTACCAACTTTTCTTTATGTATCTGACTTAACTGCTAGGTGTAATTTAACCAAGAGAATAAGCATTATTTGAATTTGTAGACTAAATGATTGCATGTCCTGGGAAATATTTCTAGCAGGTGCACTTTCATCTAAAGTAGATTTAGCTGGGGCATTGTTGCTAAGATTGTTGGCACCTGGCTCTTTATCGTATAACAATCTAGTAAGAGTTATGGCAAAAGAACAAATCAGTTTTGGAGCAGGATATGTGTAAACCCAACATATCCAGCTGCATTCTAGGCATTAAAGAGGTATATATACCCACTGGAGGTGTACCATGGTTCTGGCAGAAGTTCAAGAATCTCTGAACTTATATAGCCCCCAGAAGATTTGTTTAATAACCAAAGAGTGGAGAAAAAAGGGTTAGCATATCAGCCACTTTTTTTCTAATATAACAAAGGTTTTTTTAAGCCCTGAGACTGAATTTTCACTACGAAAGCCCTAAATTACCTTTCAAAGTCAAAACTTGCAGAAAGTCCATGCTGGAACAACCTCAGGAAGAAACTGGTCTAAAAGGCAAACCAGAAAGTTAATGAGTTAAACAAAGAGAAAAATACATATGGGTATAACATCAAATGTATTCAAGAAGCGACATAACCCCAAGGGTCAGTTAAGAGACTCTGAAAGTGGTAGCAGACAGAAAAGAGTTAAATGCAAGAAAATGCAATAATTAATTTGTGTATCCAATAAGTTAACAAGCACTTTATTGGTACGAACTGTCCACTCACAGTACATCAATTGAAATTAACACATTCTGTGCTGAAAACACTCTCTCTTGTCTTTGTATTACTCCAGAGACTCAAGTAGCTTTGAGAGCAGAAGCTGCCCTTGTTGCTAAAATGGTAAATGTGCATAGCAGGCACTACACATCTGAGATATAGGCAGATTTATTCCACAAGATACATCCTCAACTACACAAGCCAAGCACTATTTTGCAGCAGATCTCACCAATCTCAAACATCCTGGGAGGCTTGAGGGCCTGGCAGTGGTCACCTGCAGTGACCCACATGGATTCAGTGCCTCTAAGTTCAAAGTGTTCACTGTTTCCTTCTTCTGGATCTTTTAACTTTCTTGCCATTTCTTTTCTTGAGGCTCGCTTTAATGTTGCTTTTCCTTTCTTTGCTGTTACCTTGCTTTCTCCATCTTTCTGAGGACATTTTCCCCAGATTTCCTGTTCTGTTCTCTGTGTCACATATCAGCACATGCCAGGACCTGTGCTTGACTTTGCAAGAGAAATGTGCTCAAGAATAAAGTTATTATGCTCACTGCAACCTATGTAAACTCCCATCTTACTGTCCCACCTCCTCTGAAGGCCCTCCTGTAATAAATGGGACCCTTATCAGCATCAGGGACTGGCATGGCATGTGTCTATGCCATTTAAGGCTTACTGGGTGGTGCCTGGTAATGGAGCCAACACTTCCGGGTGGCCAAGACAGAGGCATTTAAGATTCCAGTAGCTGTGCATGACCAATCAAAGAAAACCCACACCATTTATAGTCTTCCTTCTTCCAATTCATTCCAGTATCTGCCACTGTGATACACAACTATCAAGGTCATTCTGGCTGCTTCCATAGCATTCTTAATAGTTATTGAAAATTTGCAAGTGAATCACTGTTCCAGTACTATGGCTTGACTTAAAGATCTTGTACAACACTGTAGGGTCTCTGGCACTCATGCTACTAAACTTGCCTGAGTTCCCTATTTCTTGCTCCTCTCAGTGCCGTGGCAAACAAGTAGGATCAGTCAGCCTTCATATGTGAGGCAGCTGTGAAGCCAAGTCAACTATCCTGTGCCTAGGACAGACAGAAAAGATGTGTTGTGTATGCTGAATGGTAAATATTGAGTAAGTTTAAGCACTCTTTTTGATTTTATTTTCATATTTTCAACATCTTTTCATGTAGCTTTCATATCTTGGCCAGTCTGTGCCACTCTTCATCTGTCTTTTATTTAAGTAAGTGCTGGATTCTGACTCCTTTGTCAGAATGTCTTTCCAACTGGGAACTGTTACCTCTCCAACTACACTTCTCACAGATGTGTAAGTTTAGTCAGGCACATTGTATACTCAGTGCTACACATCCACCAGCAACCAAAGGAAACCCAGAAACCATGAATTTGGAAGTACTTGTGCTCAAGCAAGGCCAGAGATGCTGTGAGATTTCTGATTTTCTCTGTCCCTGTCAGCCTACATTTTCATTATTTTGCAAAATCAAAATCAAATCCTCAACTTCATGATCTTTTCCACGCATTTAAACTTGAAAAATAGAAAAAATTTTTTCTGGTCTTTCTTCCCCTTTTTAGATTTGGCTGGTGGGGCTGGCCTACTTGACAGTTCTAAGAAGTCTCATCTCCTGAAGTCTCAGCATGTGTTTTTTACCATTGGCTCTTTGTTACTCATTCTCCAATATTTCATTTTACCAGGTGCAACATGCATGCTACTTTATCCATCTTTTGAACATTTGCTTCTAATGTATGTCTGGCTACCTGGTGGTGTGTAGCTGACACTGTCTTTAACATGCCTTGAATCCATCTGTCTGTTGGACCATATGGTTGTTAATTTATTTGGCAGCCACACTCCTAATCACAAATGGAGCATCCTGAAGTCTCTTCTATTCCAGGAGATGCAGTAGTTCCTCATTCCAGCATTAGGATTATTGAGAGATTCATTTCTCAGACTTTCCCTTGTGGCTTTACAACCTCTTTCAGAGCCATCTTCAGCATTCAGCAGTTCTTCCTGGAGATGTCCAGCAACGCAAAGCCTTTATGCAAACCCTAATGCCAGACACAATCATTTATAATTCTTTTTGTGACATACAGGCCAAAGTCATAGCCAGATTCTGTCAGAGAAACATCTGTCCTATCAGTGTCTGAGCAGCTGTGCTGGCTCTCTTCCTGTAAGTTGGAAATACTTCAGTCAGCTGGTGAAACTATTACAAGTTTGGGATAAGAAGGATCCATTTCACAACTTGCTCCATAGTCTAGAAATCCTCTAGTGAGTTTATTACTTTTGTATGTGAGTGGTGGTCATATAAGTTATGTTCCTAACACACATCTTTACATCTTCTCTTATCTCAGACCATCATGAACCACTCTGTAATCTTGTCAAGGCTCTTTTTATTCCTGAATTCCCCTGAGGATAAGGCTGATGCTATCAATCTGATTTATGTGTGTTCAGGCACTGTTGAGCTTTTATCTAAGTCTATAGACTTGTGACACCATATGACTTTCCATCTCAGATTTTCCTGTTCTTCCACTAAATCAGAGAGGATTAGATCTGGTGCTTGCAATACTACCTTGTCTAAACCACTCTGCCCATCCTACCTGAGATGATGGAGCAGGCCATTTTTTCAAGACCTAAAGCCTTGTATGATGAAGCTAAAGGAGGTCCATTCTCTGCTGACTGCATGTCCTTTTCCTCCAGATCAAGAGCCAGTTCCTCACTACACAATCTGAAGCAGGATCCTAGCAGTGGCTGATCCACCAAGGTGTCTTTTAATGCTGCCATCTGTCAACCTGAGCATAATGTGACAGCAACATTCCCTGGATTATTTTGCTAGGAGTTACACTCCCTCTCACACACCCCATGTGAGCTATCCCACTCCATTGTAATCTGGCCCACCTACAAACCAACCAACATAGCCTCTAGTTTTTTAGCTCTGTCACTTTAACAGTGCCATCCAAAAAGAGTAGTTTCTGTGTTTTCAGTTAGGGCAGAAAGCCTTCATGACCTTCCATTGCTTTTCCTTTGTCTATTACCAAATCAAAGACAAAGACAGAGATGGAGACAGATCTTGACCTCTTCCTGTGACCCCTTTGTTCAGCTGAGGCAGTGGCTACTTGGTTAGTCCAGGGTTTGATGCATGGCTCTTATCACCCTTTCCTGACAGCAGATGCATCACCAGGTGTGTCACAAGGATGTCTCCTGACATGCCATAAGTGACTGAGTGAGAGGGATATACATTTAAAACATGAATTGCTAACTTCCAGTTATTTCCAATCTATTTTGTAGTAATATATGAGGAGACAACAATTTCTATTTCAAAACAAAGTTATTTTGGCACTTGTGCCTTCCTTACATTCAGAGAAGGAAACTGTGATCCTTCAAACCTCTAGCCCTGTGTGGAAGCTTATCTTTCTCACTTCACTTAACCTTCAAGCCCACCCAGAAATGCCAAATCTGATGCCAAAGTGATAAATGTGGGTAGAGGGCAGTCAGCAGCTGAGATTAAAAGGTCCATTCTCTAACAGACAAGCTTTACTGGAACATACACAACTATGCAGAGCTAAGTGGTGATACGTAGCCTCTGTTAATAAACTCTCATCAGTCTGTTGGCCAGATGTCCTGGGAGTCTTGAGAATCTGGATATGGTCTACGGCAGAGATCATGCAGATGCACTGCTTTAAGTTCAAAGCATTCACAAGTTCAAAGCATTCACAAGTTCTCTGCTCTGGTCACCTTTTACAATATTTTTCCAGTTCTTTTTTTAAAGCTGGTAATGCCTCTGCTTACCTCAGCAGTCACTTTTCCTCCCTCAGCTGTTGCATTCCTTTCTTTATCTTTCTAAGGAGGCTTTTTTTGGCTTTCCTTATCTCATGCTTTGCTTATGGAGCCTAAGATAATGCAATGGCACAGCTACTCTTCTTCCTTAGGAGAGTGAAAGCAAGGTTCAACCATAAATTAATTATGTTAGCTGTTTCTTGTGCTGACTACTCTTTTTCAATACTTCAGTAGATAACAATGCCTTTTAAATCCAGGCAAATTGTGGCTATGAATTCTGTTTATCTGTTTTTCTGTGGAAATATTTAAAAGATTCCTGCTGTACAGATGCAAGGTTTTCCTTTACATAACCATCATTCATGCTCCGTCATGTCATCTGGATGCTTTATACTATTTCTATCATCCAGTTCAACTAATATAAGTTCTATTGACTTTTCTAGCATCATTCCCAAATTTGCTCTCTTTTCCTTTGTGTGGTGGTTTTAACCAGTGGCAGTTTCAATCCAAGTCATGTCACTGCTGGAAGCTTTAACCAATATCCTCATTACTGGGTGTCTTTGCATTTCCTAGATGTTCTCTCACTGGGTCCTGGGGGTATTTTACCTTTTTCTTTGAAAAATTGTGCCTTGACATAATTCCATCTGTATCTGACATAAGTAAGATCAATGTAGTGAACTCCCTGACACCTTCTGAAGTGGAGACCTATATAAAGAAATTATTCATGTTTTGGCAGCTTCTGCATCTGCCATAACCGTTTGTTTAATTCTTAAAAAACTGGCAAAACCCAGGACTTTCCATATAGGTTTGCTGTTCCTAATATACTTAAAGGTTTCTTGTTGGTTTTGCTAGTGCCTCTGCGGAGTGATTCACTATGCCCCATTTAATTAGGGAAAAAAACGAGTCTTTAATAACTACGTACTCCAGACAACACAAGTAAACAATTCAGATATGTAAACATATGTTCAAAAACATGGGGAAAAAAAGAACATGACTAGGAACAGTGGGAATGGATTTACCACAGGTGAATTCTGCCTGACTAACACGATAGCTTTGTACGATGAGACTATTAGCACAGTGGGCAAGAAGAAAGCAGTATCATAATTTATATGTTGGCTTTAACAAGGACTTTCTTATGGTCATCTGTGGCCAAATTGGTGAGATGTTGGTTGGATAAATGGATGATGAATAGAAAATAGTCTGGAATGCCAGGCTAAAAATCGTGATCAGTGACACAAAACCCAATGAGCAGCTCATTACTAGTGGCATCCCTTGGGGATTGATACTGGGGCCAATACTGGTTGTGAAAGACCTAGAAGGCACTGGAAGTAAACACACAGATGAGATCAAACTGAATGGAGTAACTGATATGCTGCAGGTAAAGCTGTTATGTAGAACCTTTAGCAGGTTTGGGAAAACGGCTGGCAGGAATCTTATGAAGTTCAAAGAAGCCAAATGCCAAATCTGCCAATGTAATAACACTATGCAACAGTACAAGGTTTGCTAAAAAGAGCCTCGGTGTCTTGGTAAGCTGCACAATGAACACCATCAACATGCTAGTCTGTTCTAGAAGTGTAGCCTGCAGGTTGAATCAACGGGTTCTTCATCTGTTTGGCAATAATGAGATCATACCTGGAGGACTGTGTCCAGCAGCAGTTACCAGTCCAAGAAAAACATGGATATAGTGCAGCTAGGCCAGTAAAGGCCTATCAGTATGGTCAGGGCTGGAACACAAGACACATAAGAACAGGATGCCACACCTGGCTTCAATCTGCCTGGACAAAGGAGGCTCAGTGGGCATAGTATGATCTTTCCAATTGCCAGACTAAAAAAATTATATATTCTAAAGAATACTAATCATCTGTAAGAATTCTAAAATTATTCTAAGTGAAAATTATCATCTCTTTGGGAGATGAAAGTTATAGAGGCAAGCTTCATTAAAATGCATAATTAGGTACAGGAAATACAAAGGACTGATAATAAAGCAGCACAAACCAAAGCCCTGAACTACTGAGAGTATTCCTGAAGGATTATCCTAGAGTCTTAAAAAGGTGATTTGGATTTGATCAAGAGATTTTAAACCAGAGAAGAAAATGAGTAAAATTTAGGCTGCACTTATGCCAGTGGGAGCTTGGTAACTGAAGTGTTGTAAGAACTTCTTTCTACATTTATAATATATATGGAAATTTGTACATTGACATTCATGATGAAAGAAATATATATCAAATTTAACTCAAAATTATCTGGTTTTCTGTATTTTCATAGCATGAAGGGCATTTTCCCTCCAACCTTTCCTCTGTCCATCAGCTCCCTCCACCTCAAGTCAATACCAAAAGTTCACAAAATCAGAGAATGGGTAAGGCTGGAAGGGACCACAGTGAGTCATCTGGTCCAAACACTCTGCAAAAGAAGGGTCATCCTAGAACACATTGCACAGAATTGCATCCAGACAGTTCCTGAATATCTCCAGTGAGGGAGACTCCAAAACCTCTCTAGAAATCTGTTCCAGTGAGTGGTCACCCACACAGTAAAGAAGTTCTTCCTCATGTTCAGGGGGAACTTCCTGTGCATCAGTTTCTGCCCATTGCCTCTTGTCCTATTGCTTGGCACCACTGAGAAAATTTTGGCTCCATCCTCTTCACACCTCCCCCCTTCAGATACTTACAGACATTTATAAGGCCCCCTCTCAGTCATCCCTTCTTGAGGCTGAAGAGGTCCAACTCTCTCAGCCTTTCCTCATGAGAGAGATGCTTCAGTCCCTTCATCATCTTTGTTGCCCTCCACTGGACGTGTGCATGGACCTTCATGTCTCTCTTGTACAAAGGAGCCTAGAACTGGACACATCACTCCAGATGCAGCCTCACTAGCGCTGAGTAGAGGGGCAGGATTACCTCCCTTAGCCTGCTGACAATGCTCTTTCTAATATACCCCAGGATACCACTGGCCTTCTTGGCAACAAGGGCACTGCTGGCTCATGGACAGCTTGTTGTCCACCCAGACCCCCAGGTCCTTCTCCAAATAGCTGCTTCTCAGCAGGTCAGCCCCCAGCCTGTACTGGTGCTTGGGTTTATTCCCTCTGGGGTATCAGCCACTCCTCCCAGCTTTGTGTCATCAGTGAACTTGCTGAGGAAGCATCTGTCCTTCATCCAAGTCATTGATGAATAAGTTAAAAACCCTGGACCCAGTATTCAACCTTGGGGGACACCACTAGTGACAGGCCTCCAACCAGACCTTGTGCCACTCATGACCCTTTGGAATCTGCCATTCAACCAGTTCTCAGTTCCCCTCACTGTCCACTCAGACAGTCCACACTTCCTGATTTTTCCTAGAGGGATGTTGTGAGAGAGAGTACCAAAAGCTTCGCTGAAGCCAAAGTAGACAATAACCACTGCTTTACCCTCATCCATTCAAGTACTTGCTTCATTGTAGAATTCCAGTATTTTTCCTTTGAGAAATCTAGGGCAAGGTAGGTAATGAAAAGAAGCTGCACTGCTATATTTGTACCTCAGTACATACCCATGTTGTTTTGTTATTATTCTTCCCTTTTCATGCATTCCCTGTTATCTAACTTTCTAGCATATGATGGGCATCTGTGTGAGCATGAATGCAGCTCTTAGGACAAGGATACATTCTTGTTTTTTAAGGTGCCTGCCATATTCTAAATGCTTATAAAAATGTGAATGATAGCATAGTACAGCCATGCCTGAACACTTTATCTTAAATCCTTATCACCTATGGCCAATAGTGCAAGTCTGGGAAGTTAGCAGTGAGTTTGGTGATCATAAGTACTGTCTTTAGTTAAGCTGTTTACAAAGCTGTAACTTCAGTCAGAGCTCAGCTGAAAACATCTTTGATCATCCAGCTAAGACAAAGCCTGCAGAAGTTAGCTCAAACAGCAGTTCCAGAAGAGAGACTGCAATTAAAGGAGCAGATATAATTTCCCAGGCAAAATGAAATACTAGAAAGATACTTGGGAAAAGCTAGGATACAACCATTCATAACATGTTAGCATGTATTTAAACCTGCAGTTTTTTCTTACTGGAATAACAGTGATGCAGTTAAACAAAGAGTGGTTTATAGACAGTTTAGCCAATCCAATAGACTTTTTCACTGGTAATATCACTGCCTATCACATTTTATGGGCTTTGGAATCAATTTTCATAAAACTACTATTTGACTAGTTTGAATTTATTCATCTCCCAGATTAACTTCTGTAGGACATGTCAGTAAGGAACAACTTCTTTTTAAGCAGCTCAGCTCAAGTCCTTATCAAGTCTGCATCACAGAAGTAAAAGTAACTCTTAAGAGTAACCAGTAGTACGTGGAGCACAGTATGGGTCAGATCCTACCCCAGGTTATCTACAAGGTACTCTTCTCTTGAAGCTGTGGTGTAGATGCCAAGAGCCAGGAGACTACATATTTGCCACACCACAGTAATATAGTGGCTTTTTATTTTCCCTGGACTACACATACACATCCTACTCCAAAGCAGACTTCTTTAAGTGCCATTTTGCTGTCAGCTTCTGACAGCCCCACCCACTCACATGCACCCAGCTGGGGCCTAGGTAACAACCAGGTAGGACTCTGGCATCATCATGAGGTCAGACAGTGGTCCTGGCACTCACAGCATTCTCATGAAATGTTGCACTTTCTCTCACAGCCCGCAGATCCTTGCAAAGCATGTGCACATCTGCACCAGCCTCTGACAGTACGTGCATGGATGTTACAGGACTGCCTCTTCACAGTGCTACACTGGATAGAGAAACACTGTATTTGATTTAATCTTTTTTTTTCCTTATCCCCAGACACGGGATGTTCAGTCTGCCTTTAATATTATGTCCTAAGGAGACTAGTTCTATTTTTCACCAAAAGTGAGCAATTCCATCCTGCCACAAAGTTGTCCTTTTCTATTACATACATATATTAGGTCTAATTTGAAGTATATATAAAAATTCCTTGGGGATTAAAATTGTGCTTATCTTAAACTACACCATACACTCCACATATAATATTTTTCTAAGAATTGGTGTGTACTTCCCTACCCATCATTTATAGATAGGTTCACCATCTGCATTCATCTTTAAATTCCACCAATTAATATTCTCAAGCCTGGAAACACTGTGGGTACAGCTTTCATAATGTACAAAATCTGATAAGCAATTCATTTTACACAGAGGAATTTAACCCAATACCAAAGAGATTGTAAGAACAGATTTGTTGCAAAGACTTAAAATAAATTGATTTAGTTGGATGAGACAACTTTCACAGGCATTCATTTAAACTCTAAACTTCACTAGCTGCACAGAGTTAACAAATGTGCTGCAAAGATCTTTGACTCCCACACAAGCTGATTCACACAAGATAACAAAACTATTAGTTCTTGAAAAAACTCTATATTTTTCTTTATTGTTCCAATGACTTCCCCAGTTTTGCAGGGCACAATTTCAGAACTGTATGCTATAAAGAAAGTGATGTTTGGAGATGGATGGGTGACCAGGTAATAAATCAAGGAAAAGAGCCCTGGTGACAAGTGGTTTATGTCACCACTCCAGCTGCAATACTCATCTGAAACTCAGTAATTTATTGAGCTGTATCCATTATTTTTCTCACTAGCTAGCAGCCCATTCCAAAGCAAGCACAACAATTGCTGTTCAGTTCCTTCCTTTCTCTGCATCCTTCTCATCTTGTTTTTTCTTTTGTTGCTGTCATTTAAAAACTTGTGCCATGTATCCTAAGTTAATTTGCCCACACTAAACATTTGGATGTCCAAATGCTATTTTATATGACTCACGTTTTCTTAGAATACTTTTTAATCCCAATTACTCCACAGTCAAAGACCATTTTTTTTCCTGTTTTATCTATACAGATCTGTCAATGTAAATCTAAAGCTGATGATTTGTAAATGTGAAATTTAGATCAGATATGTCTCTTTTAATTTTGATTTGTTTCTATTTTTATATATACTCTCAATGAGAGGCCTTACAATTAGTTCTAGGAACATTGTTTCTTTGCTTTGTGTAATATATCTGAATGTATCATTACCAAAAGTAGTGACTCACAAAGCAGGTAACACAAGTGCAGCCTTGTGTTTTCTTTATATTTTGTCAGAATTGGGTCCAAATACAGATAAGTAACGAAAACAAAACAAAATCCCTGGGTGTTCTGGTCCTTTAGGCTGTGTCCAAGCTGGGGGAGCTTGGAGCACTTCCAATCTCCTTGGGCTGTAATACGCGCTCCAGAAATTTGGACTTGGGCAAAGGGCAGGCACACACAGCAGCTCCTTCACCCTGACATCCTCTGCTTCCCCTGGAGTGAAAGCCAGAATACATGACTCAGATCTCCCCATGACCTGAACCTTCAGGGGACTGTGACTGCAGGGGTGCTGCTGTACCACATACACCAATTCGTTTACACACAGCATTAGAAAAATAGACAAAATTATTCAACCATATGAGATATTCCCCCTTGCCCTATCACTTTGTAAAAAGTCCCTGTCCATCTTTGTTGTAGGCTCCCTTCAGGTACTAGAAGGCCATAATTAGGTCATCCTGAAGCCTTCTCTTCTCCAGGCTGAGCAATCACAATTCTCTCAGCCTTTCCTCATAGGAGAGATGCTCCATCCCTCTAATCATCTTGGTGGCCCTCCGCTGGACTTGCTCCAATAGGTCCACATCTATTCTGTGCTGGGGACCCCAGAGCTGTCTGTTTTACTCAAGGTGGGGTCTCACCAGAGCAGAGTAGAGGGGTAGAATCACCTCCCTCAATCTGCTGTCCACGCTGCTTTTGATGCAGCCCAGGACAGATTTGGCTTTCTGGGCTGCAAGAGCACATGGCCAGTTCATGTCCAGCCTCTCACCCACAGCACCTCCAAGTCCTTCTCAACTGCTCTCCACATCTTCAACTCCCAGCCTATATTGATACTGGGTGTTGCCCTGACCCAGGTGCAGCACCTTGCATTTGGTCTTGTTAAACCTCATGAAATTCCCAATGATCCACTTATTGAACTTTCCCAGGTCTCTGGATGCCATTCCATCCTTCAGGTGTGTCACCCACACCACACAGCTTGGTATCATCTGCAAATTTACTGAGGCTGCACTTGATCCCTTCACCTATATCATTAATGAAGATATTAAATAACACTGGTCCCATTATGGACCCTTGAGGGACATCACTTATCACTGATATCCATTGGGACAATGAGCCATTGACCATCACCCTCCAGATGCAATCATCCAGCCATTTCCTTATCCACCTAACAGTCCACCCATCAAAACCATCTCTCACCAGTTTAGAGAGGAGGACGTTGTAGAGAACCATGTCAATGGTTTTACAGAAGCCTGGAAAAATGACATCTGTAGCCCTTCCCTTGTCCACTGATGTAGTTACTCCAACACAGAAGGCCACTTCTGTGGTTAGGCAGGACTTACCCTTGGTGAAGTCATGCTGGATGCCTCAAATCACTTCCCGGTTTTCCATGTGCCTCAGCATAACTTCTAGGAGGATCTGTTACATGAAAACTATTTACTGTGAGGGTGGTGAGGCACTGGAACAGGTTGCCCAGAGAAGCTGTGGATGCCCCATCCCTGAAAGTGTCAAAGGCCAGGTTTGAAAGGACTCTTGAGTAACCTGGTCTAGTAGAAATTGTTCCTACCCATGTCAGGGGAGTTGCAACTAGATGATCTTTCAGATACCTTACAACCCAAACCATTCTAGGATTCTATGATTCTATGGATTAAGTCTTCTACAGGTAGCTCAGTGAGAAAGTGAGGAACATCAAAGAGCAGTCCTAAACAAAAATGTTTATAAGAGAAAACCTACTGCTTTTGTGAAAGGAAGGACAAAAAACTGCTCAAGTAGAGGTTTGTGGGAAACCATCAGAAAGAGGACTGGAAAGGGGACTACACAAAAGAGCTGGGCAGAGGAAACCAAGTGGCATCTAATGAGAAGCAGGGCCAGAAATTCCCTCATGTGACAATCCAGTACAGAAAGAGATGATGATATGTCTGAAATGAAAAAAGAAGAAAGGGATGGTACAAAGAGAAGGTTGAGTCTGGATTAAGATTAAATCTGAATTTAGATAGCAATGTGAATTGCTCAAGTCTGGTTATGGGGAAACCACAAAAGAGGAAGGAGAGAATGAAGCAGATTTTTGGACCCATCTTGCCATCAAGAATGGGGATGCTTGGATCAGTCATGAAGAAGATGAAGACAAAGAAACAAAAGCCTGTGCTGATGTGTACATTGATATGTAGAAATAAGATTAACTGCAGCTACCACTTGATCTATTGATTAGATGCCATGAGATGATGAACTGTAAGCTAATGGCAAGCTATTACCCAATTCAGTCTAGGAGCAGTGGAGTAAATCAATACATAGCAGATATCTGACTTTTTTTGCTGGTTTGGAGAGAGGCAAACCTGCAAGTTGCTACATTCTTTTAGGTATGTACAATACAGGAATACACTTTAGGAACTACATTTGGCTCTTAGATTTTATGGGAAAATTAAATGCGTTTTCACTGCTGACTTCAGTGGACTGACTGTACCATCATTATTGCCGTCTTAATACCACAGAAGTATCAGCAGCTTTATTGTTCAAGCTACACAATGGGTTTCTGCCTGCAAAGTAAAAAAAAAAGAAAAGTCTCTACAGGAGATGCAGACAATACTCGAACTTTTCCACTGCTGGAACCACCAGTTTAAGTCAACTGTGGAATTCTCATTAAAATTTTGGGGCATGTAGCTTTCATCCTGTCCCTAATGCAGAGATTAGGCCTTCCTGCCCTTTAAATCTAACGAATTTTGACAATGTTTATGACATTATTTCTAGAAGGTGGAAGAAGAATATTTTTTCAAATGTCACTTTGAATATTTGAAGAGTTATAGCACTCTCAAGTTGAAAACTCAAGCTGTGGAATCAGCAATATCGGTGACCAGATGTCATATACTTCAGTGCTGGGGATGAGTAGGATATTATTGTCTCTCCAGATTTAAAAACTCACTGAGATGAGTTTTATAAAAAAATATAAAAAGGAAAACACCAGTTCAAAATACTGTGACTTCAAATTAACATGTTTCCTTAAAATTTACAATGGAAAAACATGGACATACTATAGCAAGGCCAATGAAGGGTCATCGATATGGCTGGGAGCCACACCACAAGATGTATAAGTAGAGGATGAGAAACCTGGATTTATTCCACCCACAGAAAGAAGGCTCAGTGGGGCATCTTCACCTACCTGATGGAAGAGTACTGAGAAGATGGAGTCACTCTCTTCTTGGAGATGAACGGGGATGCAACCAGAGGCAATAGACACAAGCTGAAACTTGCAAAGATTAGAAAAACCAATGCAAAAGTGGTCAAACACTGGACTGGGTAGCCATGAGAAGTTATGGATCCTCCATATTTGGAGTTGTTAAAAATTTGACTGTATATGGCTCAGAGTAATTTGATCTAATTGGACTTGATGTCCACAAACTTATCTAATCTGTTTTGAACTTGCTGATCCTGTGTACACAGACATGCACTGTAAATAAATACAGCAATTCCCTGTCTTTGAAATAAAAAACCCTATTGTTTTAAACCAAGCCGCCACTGGCTTCACCAAGCTCCCTATATTTCTAATACTGAAGAATTTGCTAAAAAGCTGTCCTGCATTCAGCTTATCCAATATCTCCAGAGTTTCTGAAAGCTTAATCATACCTCCTGCCCCAGCCTTTTAGTCTCTATAGTTTCTCCTCATAAGGCATAAGAATTTTTCTTACTTGTTGATTTACTAATACCAGAAGGACATGAGGGTTTTTTAACTGACTACATTGTTGACCCTAATCAAAGGTGTCAACACTGAAGATGATTTTAGTATGACAAATCATGCAATTTAGGATTAATTGGATAAAGCAAAAAGAGGATTGGCATTACTGCCATTGGCACTAATGTCAATGGTAAATTCTGGTTTAGAATGCTATGCATTAGCTTGGTACCCATTTTCACAAAAAGGTTGGGAAAAATGCTGGGACGGTTGAAAAGAACAAAAGAGTCAAAGAGCTCAGGTTATTAACCAAGCAAAACTCATAGGAGATACGATTCCTCTCTAGGAAATAAAAGGAGCAACATTAGAGTTTGAAAGAACTATATAAGTCAAAGCAAAACAACAACACAAATGGCCATGAATAGATTTACATCAGCAACCAGTGGACAGGGGGTAATGGATTGCTACAGGAGGATTTAATGTGCAGCCAGTTATTAAAAATTGCCCTTACTCTCCCAGATCGTGCCAATTTACTTGAATGGTTCCTGAGAGCAACCACCTTTCTCAGGTGTGGACAGCATTGCACCTTCCTTTACTCTGTCATAACAACTTTAACAACCAAACAGAAGTTTCTGCTGGGGTACTGGCCTCATAAAGATGCCTCAGCAAATAATAAACCTCTAAAATTCCAGAAACTAAATAGTGAGGGAAAAAATCCTTCCATGAAAAATTGTATGAAGGTACAAAAGATTTAAAAGAAGATGAATAGTTTTAGCTTAAGGACTACAGATTTTTTCAATCTCCCAAGTTGTTGTTGTTGTTGTTTGTTTCTGCTTTGAACTTGCTCCTCTCTTTCTCTCTCCAAAACCAATGGTGTTGTAGAGGAATTCTGTTCAGCAACAGAACTGCTCGGTCTCAACTGGAGAACTCTGTTTAAACGCTTTTTAATAGCTGTTGAAAGAGTTCAAGGGAAGGCCTGTGCACAGACATGGAGAAAAGTAGTTTTTGAAAGTATCCTCATGTGAAAGGACAGGAGCGGTAACCCTGCCCACTCTGGGGAGAGCATCTGACAGCTGCTCACACATCCTGACAACCAGGATGTCATGAAGAGAGAGGGTCTCATGCAGTGATATGACTTAAGTTCTTCCTTCCAAGGAAATGAGATGGTGAACTGTAGAATGGGGTATCTCAGGAAGATGAGAGGCCATTTACAGAGACAGAATCAAGGATCTGGTTCTAGCAGTTATCGAACTAAAATAAAAGGTGAAGTCCTGCTTTCCCTTTAATTATTTTCATATTGTCTGCAAAATTCATTTTTCATTCAAATGTTTCACAGGTCAAATATGGAGAGTAGCATATAGGTTGTATCATCCCTCTCCTTGTATTGCAGCACCTACCCTGGAAACCAAGGAGGACCTTCAAATGTAAATTTTATTTATTACACTTCCTGATGATGTTAAAAGAAGTAACACCCTGGAGTTTCTGGGAGAAACCAGCAGTTTTTTCTGATTCATTTTGCTCTTCCTCTTGTTAGCAATCATTGCAGCAAAATTATTTCCACTGCAAAATTGCTTCATAATGTTTTAGGCCTTCTGTGTTTTTACTACGTATAGTAGTCCTCAGGAAACGTGGGGAGGCAAATATTGGAATATCAGTTAAAGCCTACGAAGTGGGAACATAAATAGATCAACAGGATTTGGAAAACCTCATCTTCAAAATTTCGTTTATTCAGTATTGGTCCGTTCATCCACTTCAATAAAAGATTCCAGAAGGTATGACAAATCATGATTATACATGAGCTAAGTGCTTAAATTGCCTCTTTCCCCATGGTCTGAGAAGGAAATGATGATCACTCTACTGAGATTTCACAAAAATCTTTCTCCTCGAGAAATAAAACGGAGTTTTTTTGAGAACGTGCAGATTCCCACAAATCAGATAACTCTGCCTCTTGGCAACTTTTCAAAAGTTACCAATATCAGGCAGGAAGGCAAAGAATTATGAACTGGATGAGGGCAATCCCTCCCCGGGAAAGAAGAGAAAAGCTTGAGGACGCATGTACGTGCCCTACAGGGAAGTGTTCAGACCAAGTTCCTTTCTGACTCATTTCTGGTGTCAGCTCAGTGTAACTAAATGGTCACTTTGATTTTTCAAAAGAAGCCAACATTTCTCTCATCTGATTACCAAAGCTTCACAGAGCATATTATTAACCACACAGAGGCCTGAGTCTATCACTAGTAGCAACCAGGCTTGCAGCTCTACCTGCATCTCATAAAAGCCAGGGGGGTCTCCTGCAAACCTAGAAGTCTGCAACAGAGACTGCATCTCACAGGACCTGCATGACTCAGTAGGACGCCCTGTCTCCCAGGGAGCCAAAGGCAGCGAGGTCTTGCCTTCAGTTGGTGGCAGCTCAGGCAACTTTTAACTTGTGAGGGTGACATTCACAGGCATGCCTCTCCTCTGAAAAGACATGCATGTACAAAGCCAATGCTCAGCAGGTGTAACACCCTCAGGCCTAGCCAGGGACCCTGAAGGAACCAAGAGGAGCCCCCACGGGAACAGCTTTCCTGTTGCATTCCCTGGTCAGCTGGGGCTGCAACCTTGTGTGTATCAGCCTTGAAAGGCAAAGCCCATGCAGGGAGGCTTGTTAATGAACCTTGTGAGAAATTTGATGGTATGGAGCAGAAATAAAAAGGTGTATCAGGTGAATTCTTGGCAGAAAGGCAACTGGTAGGATCCCTTTAGAAATTTCCCAGACTTGCACAGTACATGGGCTCTCCAAGGAGCAAGCTGCTTTCCAATGCCTCCAGACCTCTATATCCAACCAACACTTTTCAACCTCTCTTCCTCATCCAAGTCTCTTGCTCCTTTGCAGCCAAACTCACGAGCACTTCAGTGCACCTTCTCATTGAAGTTGCTTTCCATCCACAAAGACAAACATCAGTAAGTGGTCACATAGCCGTAATTTGAAAATAAAATACACTACTCCCCACAAAATAAGAGTGATGATGAAACTGGCAGTTAGTTTAATCTAAAACTTGAGTAAAAATATCAAGCTTCTACTCAGAGAGCACAAGGTTGATAGAAGATAAAATCCTGTTTAGTTTCATTTGCATTTTCTCTAGCAAAAATGAGAACTGGTGTAACAAGTGCAATTGACTATAATGTAATTATTCAGGCATGTGTCCTCTCTACTTTTATTTGGTGTTACTCCAATAAAAGTTATTGAATTTTTGAAAAAAGGAAAATTAAGAACTTACTGAGATGGTGAAAAAAAAACCAAAAACCAAAACAAAGAAAAAAACCCCAAAACCAAAACAAATAAAAAAAACCCAGTATTAGCTCTTTTAAAAGATAAGGAACCTTTTTTTATTATTATTATTTTAAAGAACATATTACAAAATTATGGGGTTTTTTTTAGCATATCATTCCCTTTTCTGTGAAGTATGCTTTCCAGTTACTATGAAATATAGGATTAGATGACACAAGTGTCAGTTTATTATTTAAATTATACTTAACAGTTGTGATATAGCTCACTCTCTCTTGGTTTTCTAATCAATTCTTTGAACTCCTTACATATACAACCAAAATTAATTTAACTGAAGCACAGCTTTAGCACAATCAGTCTTTAGCAGATTTCTGCAAACCGTCCAAGTATGTTTGCACTAGGAATGTATCCTCCTGCTGCCATACTAGAGACAAGAAGGGGCATTCTGACTCCCAAAACAAGACCAAACATTCAGCTAAATACCTCAGAACCCACTAGTTTGTTTTCAATTTATAATTTACTAAAATATCAACATTTTTTTTCACCATCATTTTCCATTTTCCTTCTGTTTTTCCATGAAGCATGCTTTATGTATGAATGCCTATGGCCAAAAATTGTCACAAGCTTTTTGTGATAATTCACTATTCAATTAACAAATTATGTCTTAAGCTTCAGCACACAAAATCAAGTTGTTTTAATTTTAAAAGCATAGCAATAGAAATCTTTTAGTATGTTTAGAAATACATATAAGTAGTAAACTGACACTGGAAATATCCCTGTGCTTCTCTTATTTTCATTTTCCTGAAAGAATATAAAATTGCAGTTGTGCAGTTCATACCTAACAGCAATTTATATGAAATAAAGAACACTAAGTTTCTTTCATCTGCACAGTATAGAACTAACCACCTTGCGGGGACACGCTTCATTATTTTCTCATCTTCAAGGCTGACAACATCAAATCTCCCTTGTAATTTTTAAGCTTTTTGACAGATGCAGTGCAATATACAAAACCTTAAATTACAAAACCTCAAGAACAAATAATAATGTAGCTATTACATGTATTAGACTGGTACTTCATGTATTATGTAGTACATTACCTAAACAATTAGTTGAAAACAAATAACTTTTCAATTTTCCATTAATTTGTATACACTTTACTTCAGCATTATCTATGACAAATGTTACACTATCATGGTGATGCATTATCAAAGTTCAAAGATGGACTATATCTCAGAGCTGGAGACACTAATAATGGGGTATTACTAATGTCTTGAAAATGATCATGCATATGTGGATGATTCTGCTTTAAACTGTGTAGCTAAAAACTATTACAGGAAACATCTTAATACTTCCATTACTTGACTCCAAAATAAAAAACATGTGGATTTCAAAAGCCTTCATTTCCTCAACTGAAAAAAGGATCAAATATATTGTTAACATACAGAGTATCTGCTGTACTAGGATCTATCCTTTTTGCAAAGAGTCTTGGAAAACAACACTACTTTGTCACCATCACACAAGCTCTGTAGGTCACTATGAGTACTATTGTGCATTTTTTGTTGTCTCTTGAACATTTTTATTGCCCTTAAGAAAAAGTTCAGTGTGTTTTATTTGAAGCCATGCTCAAACTTTTAAGACCTGCTTTTGCCTTTTATCTGGCAATCCACTATGATTAACTGCAAAACTTCTGCATAAGCTACAGTGAGCCTGAAGTGACACGTTCCTTCACTGTCTTCACTGAACCAAGCAGCTCATTTCTCCTCTCCACCCAGAAAGCATTAAGGGTTGAGCATTCTGTATCACCTGTCCACGTGCTCTATAGCTGGCAGCTGTGCAGCCAGGATGACAAACTCTAAGAGAAGCACATGATCTTGAGAAGGCCAGGCCCAGCTGAAACAACCCTTGTCACTGCATTTCCAAGCCTTGTGGCAAGCACTGGCTGAACCTCTGCAGTGAAGGTCCCTACTTGCAAAGCCCTGCTCGCTACCCCTTTCCAGGGGTATTCTTCTTGAGCATCAGCACCCAGTCAAAGATTTTAAAAGCAGAGAGGCCAGGGTTAATGCAATCTTTTAAAAGGCAAAAGCAAACAACCATTTATCTTTTTCTATGTGAACTTTATTGCAGCCTTAGCTAGAGACACAAGGAGAATCATTTTGTGAAATTATTTTTAGGGCTGACATTTTCTTCTTAGCTTTGAGTTTGGTTTTTGTCAAAAGATTTAGTTTCTTTGGGCTGTCTTGATCACTGAAAACAAGGTTTAAGCAACAAGGTCCACTGCTTAGTGCTGCTTTTCAAAGGTTGTTTCACTGAGTCAGCTTTTACCTTACATGTATAACAGATCAGAGACTGTTAGGGTGAGGAAGATGTAGAGAAAGATAGTGTTCCATGAATTCTTCATCCAGTATCAGTATCTCTAGAACAGTTTGAAATTAAAACTTGCAGGATGTTTAAAACAAAGTTATTTGCTATGTAATTAAGGGAAAAAAAAGTAAACAAAACTGTGTTTTTAATTAGTTTCTTCTTAAGTTGGAAGGTTATGTTTATATATGTGTGCATATACATGAAACCCTACCACGTACACATGGATAGTTTATACATCACAGACAAACTTATCACAGTTTGTGTTACAGTACAGCAAGACTGCCTCCACATGTGCTTGGAGTGAGATATTGGATGGAATTTTTAGGAAATTCAAAGCAGCAACAAAGGCTAATTTCACTTACTTCACTCCTGTCATTCTGAGGTCATTTTGATATTTTTATTGGCTTGTAAAGATGGCCATTTTTATTAAAGTGGAAAGACTGACTTCCTGCTTGTTTTCAATTTTGTGCAATAAACTAGGAACTGATCATAACCATTTCTCTATAGGAAATTGAAGCTATCTCCTGCCCAAAGAAATGAGCCTGTTGCAGCGACCCCCAGGTGAGCTGCCCTATGCACACCACACTGCTGTGCAGAGACACCAGTTCACATCCATCAGCCACCACAGCCAGCACATGCTCTGCCTGGATGGCTCTCAGAGCCAGTGCCATCCTCTGCACCCATTGCGGCTCTTCCAGCTCCAAAGGCAGCACACAGCACAGCTGTCTCTTGTGCCCACTGAATACTTATGCCCTGATACAAGGTAAACTATATACTGGGAAGGTATTGACAGCTCTAAATTAAGTGTCAAACTTGACTTGGTTATTCCTGATGGCTTTGTGTTTGAGCTGGTGCCTGTCAAGCTGGCTTACTTCTGCAAAAAAATGAAAGCATGGCCAGTTTAAAAGGGCTAACAACAAAATTCTGTAAACAAAATGAAAGAAAGCAAACCAAAAGCCTTATCTTGGTATAATCGTCTCTCTATGGCATGAGAAAGAAATAAGTATGAGCAATACCCAGATTTTTAAATTATCTTTATTGATTTATTCTGATGTCATTCCTGAAATGTGAATAAAAGATTGAGTTGTTTACTGAGATCTAATCAAAACTTTACTGATATCTTAACCAATAATAACTGCATTAAAAACTCAGCTGGGTGGAGGCAGGCATCCTAAAAGGTAGCTTTCTAATAAGGGAAGATTTCACAGAGCTGCCACAGAGCAGTATATTTACCCTCAAACACACCAGATGCATTTCTGCATGGAGGTTGAAAAGAAGAGTCCAGCACGGGCATTGACTCTGCTGGTTCTGCCCTACTAAGGAAAAGGTAGATAGGGAAATTTATTGCTGTTACTAGTCAGTTACAATTTGACTAGCACAAGGAACTTATTTGTTGAATTATCTTAAAATCATCGCATTTCAGAGTAGAACCACAGTTTAAATATGGGAAATGTTGTTTGCTGTGTATGTATTATGTTATTACGCATAATTAAAGTTGAAAGCCCCAAAACCACACTCAAAGCTACTGCAAGACTATAGAACATTTCTGTGGCCAACTCAATAAAGTACCATATGCTGGAGAAGTCAGCAGCCAAGAAGTAATACACTCAGTAGCCTAAACTACAGTATGCAGTGGGCCAGTATCTGTGCAAATATTTCAGAAATAAATGAGTAATGAATAATTATTCCAAGAAACATCTATGCCACTGCAAACACCATTTCTTGACTGCCAAAAACTGAACCTAAACCTTGGAGAAGGGTGCAAAATTCTACAGTGCCCTGTTTGAGGCATCTCAAAGATATCATATCTAGCTAAAGTATTTCACCTCTTGGCTTTTCTAGAAGCCTTGCTGTGATTTTTTCAGGCACTAAGTCACACAGAATATTCTATGTTTCCTTTGTACCCTTCAGAAGTAGACAACAAAAGCTTTTTTTTTCCTTTACATTATGTTTTATTCATAACCATTGAAAAGAAAAATTGAAACTCTGGTGAGAGATACTCTTTAGACCTTTCTATTAGAAAATTGAATCAGAACTGTAAATGGTTTCAGAAACAGATACCCAGGACCAGCACTGAAAACAGAGCAAAAACTAATGTGGACCTGGGGAAGGCAATTTCAGTACAACTTTTTAAAATGTGACTGAAATGAGATCTGATTTGCCACCAGAATTGTTCACTGGTGAAAGAAGTAAGGGCTCTCTGAGACAAAAAACAAAGCTGCAGGCTTCATTAGACTCCAGAAGAGACATGGTTTACAGCATACTCCTCCCAGCAGCTCTGGACTCCAAGCACCTTCAAAGGAACCAACTCCCCCAGGAAAGGTCATCACTGGCAAAGGTGCTGCAAACATGATCCATGGTGGCTTCCCTTGACCAGAGGCATTCGATCTGATGCTCTGGGATGTTTCTCATCTAAAAGAGAGTTTTTCAATCTGTATTGGAACAATCCCATTTCTTGACCTGCACAGCATTGAAATTATGACAGCCGGAGCCTGACTCTGTTACACTATTTCTGATACTTGGTAAAAATGCCTTCTAGGCAAGAGCGTATACAAACCATGTTCCCAGCCAACAGTGCATTAGCAGAATGTACTGAACGGTGGCTATTTTCAGTCTTCTACATTCATAGGTAGCCATGAGGAATAAATCATACATTTGAGCAGCTCTATAATTTCATCAGCTTGTGTCTGCAACCAGATTGTTCCCTAGGAACGCAGAGCATGAAACATAAGCTCTTTTGAAACAAAGGGCCAAAGGGGTAAAGAGTCAAAACACACTCTCTGAAGAAGTTGTTATCTGACCAGTTCCCTTTCCTCTAGGTCTGCACAAATTCAACTAACAAAATTTTCAAAAGAAATGTGCATTTTTTTCCGGAGGAAAAGTAAGAGAAAGGGATCACACAGGCTACAAAATTAGAACAGCTTCTATAGAAATAGATCACTGACCAAGAAAAATGGTTATGAGTGGTTATGAGGTGTTCAGGCAATTTATCACCATTTAGATTACACTACTGGTATAAGCTTACATATATATATTACATACTGGGGCTATGATAAAGACAACAATAGAAAAACCCGGATGTAAATAAAAGTCAATTACCTTCAAAATAAAACTTTTACTTACAATCTTTCTTTCTTTAGATTGCAATAAGCAACACCTGTGAATTTACCAGTAGGATTTTTTTCCAAAAGAAGGAGTGCACACCCCACTATTCTCTACCAAGTGTGGACAGAGAAAAAAAAAACATTTGCATTCCTTTAAAAACCACAAAACAAAACAGATAAAAAACCCCAATGAGCTCATATTTTGATAAATACTATTACACTTATGTCACGTACTTTTTGTACCTGGTGGATTTTAGCCTTAGAATGTTAATAAAAACCATAACATTTGCTCCCATAATTCACTTTGCTTAAAAAAATGACAACAGATACCAGGAATCCAATGAATTTTATGCACACTATTTATCCACTTAAAAAGTGGGGGTGGGAAGAAAGAAAGGAAAGCAACAGGGGTCTGATCCTGAACTCTTCAAAGAAAATGGGAAATTTGCCATTAACTACAAGACGCTGGATTGTGCCTTTGGTTTGCTGGCAGAAGTGTATGTGAATTTTGTCGTTTCTCTTGTGACTAAAACACAGTCATTTGCTGCCCTCTAGAAGCAGATTGACGCACATACTTTACAGAATCTCAGAATCACAGGGAATCACAGAATAAACCAAGTTGCAAGGGACCCACAAGTATCATAGAGTCCAGCTCCTGGCCCTGCGTAGAATCATCCCCAGGAGTCACTCCATGTGCCTGAGAGTATCATCCAAACACCTCTTGAATTCTGTTAGGCTTGGTGCTGTGACCACTGCCCTGGGGAGCCTGTGCCAGTGCTCCACCTGGGTGAAGAACCTTTTCTTATATTCAAACTAAACCTCCCCTGACACAATTTCAGGCCATTCCCTCAGGTCCTGTCATTGGTCACCACAGAGAAGAGATCAGTGCCTGCCCTTCCTCTTCCCCTCATGAGGAAGCTGTAGGTGAGGTCTCCCCTTAGTTGATGAGGTCTCCTCTGCTATGAGGTCTCCCCTCAGTCTGCTCTTCTCCAGGCTGAACAGACCAAGTGCCCTCAGCTGCTCCTCATACAACTTCCCCTCAAGGCCCTTCACCATCGTTGTTGCCTTCCTTTGAACACTCTCCAATAGCTTAATATCTTATATTGCAGTGCCCCAAACTGCACACAATATCCAAGGTGAGGCTGCCCCAGAGCAGAGCAGAGAGGGACAATCCCCTCCCTCAGTGGGCTGCCTGATGCCCCCCCAGACAGGATTGGCCCTCCTGGCTATCAAGGCACTGACTCATATTCAGTTTTCTTCAATACAAGCCTTCTTACTGTAATGTTAAATATGTACATAACAACAATGCAGACCAATGTTGAAGGACTAGAGAGATGTGAAGAACAAGGTACCAAGAATTTTGAAGTGTTCCCTAAGTTCACGGTCATTTGACAACATGATTGATTATTCTGTTTGAAATGTGGAATAGTGTCATTTATTCCCCTTGGGATTATCAAACAGTTAACCTTCAGGAAGAAATTAACTCAGATTATTTCTTCATCCTGCTTATTAAAACTGAAAATTAGCAGAATAGAATCTTGGCTTTTTTTAAAGCCCAAACCTCACCACACTGATGCAGGCCACTGAGAGCAATGGGAGATTCATCAGGTTATGATGAAAAAAATCACAAAATAAGTCAGGTAGTTTCAATTATGTGTAATGTTTTGATAGTTAAATCTTTTATTGCCTCCAAAAGTAGTAGCAATCTAACTCATTAATTATTATTTGCTTATCAGGTGTTTAGAAATTTTTGTTCTATTTTATTTTGGTTTTATTAGTAGGAAAAAAGGCTTAAAAATGCTGAGAAGTGTCTGGTTTCCACCAACTCTTCAATGACTTAGGAGTAATATTTCTTTCAAATTTAAGAAAAAGAAATAGACAACCCTCAAACCTTCTAACCTCAGCTCCAAGAAGTTAAAGAATCTAAGTGTGAAAGCAATGAATAACACCCAAATGTCAGCTACCATTCAATCACCATTGCACAATGCAATTATATTACAAGTATATAGTTTTCTTAAGTTTTGTGGATTTTAATTTCATTACCATTACAAGAGGATTTTATGGGTGAAATATTCAGAAGTAGAAATATTGTTCTAGTACCAGTCCACAGATTGCCAAATGCCATTTATTTAGATCTCGTTCATGCTTATTGCATGCTCATTGCTCTATTATGTCCCCTGAAGTGACAAAAGACTTGCAGATCATCTTCAACAGCTGAAAAGTTCTTGATTTCCTTACATCAGACTAATTCTGTCAAAAAAAATGCCAACTTGAGGATATCTGCATTAAGCTACCAAAAGTCCAATGTATTTATATTTACTAGCCATTTTAAAAAAATTTGTCTTAGAATCATAGTTTACATTGGAAAAGATCATTCAGATCATTGAGTCCAAACATCAATCCAGCATTTGCTTCTTTTCTCAGTACTTTGATAATAAATACAAGCAGGACAGGCCTGCAACTTTAAATCTGAAGTTAGGTACTCATAAGAATCAAACTTAATGTGATCGTTGTGCTATATATCATTTCAGAGACAGCTAGGGACTTCCAAATTAAGATTTTGATTGCTGAAATATGTTTCTGATGTCCTATTTAAATGTCAAAAGTTAGGTAGAGTGAATCTGTAGCTGTTTACATCCACCAATAAACCTTAGTTAGTAATGCCAATGTATCACATTTTCCAGAATGAGTCTTTGAAAAGTGCAAATCAAAGATTCAAGAACTCCTTTCAGATATACTCTCCCCCTAACCAGATCTATGCTATTTTTATTTCTAATTGACTTATCTGAAATCAAACCTTGTTTTAAACTCAGGTAAGTGGCAAGGTCAAGACAAAGGGTCCAAGAGCTTAAACAGGTTTTCTGTGCGTAAAAATTACTTGAACAGTCTTTCAAAGAACAGCCTCAAGACAGAGTTATATCACTTTACTTTGATTACTCGAGCCAACTGCAAGGTCGGTAAACACCATATACTCTCACACTAAATTACAGGCAGGAGATCAAGCCCTGAGCACACCAATCCAGACCAATTCAAGAATAACTATTTTAAATACCCTTAAAGAATGAATGTCTAGCCAGGTACTCCCAAAGTTTTCCCAGCTTGCTGGCTGTGGAGTTTTCAACTAAATAAAGCATGGCATGGATGCCACCAAGTGGTAGCTATTATCACATGCCAGTATCTTCAGCATGACCTCACTCTAGGCTGCCACTTGATCTGCAAAAAAATATTCCTGGTACAGCCATTTGTTGAGAATGTAATATTACTATTGTAAAGAGAAGAAAAGAATTTGCTAAGAATAAAATTTGATTCCTACTGCTAATGACAGAAACTGTCACAGACTTGAATGAAACCAATATCAACTCTTTCGAAGCCGTACAAAATACTTAAAATCTTCTGAGAGGAAATGCAAGATTGCTCAAAAGACCAGACCTGCATTGCAGGTTTACAGCAAACCTGCAAGAGAGCTACCAGCTGCACCTGGAAGAGACTGTCTGTGTATACCCGATTTTTTGGATATTTTTACACTGCTAAATGTTATAGAGGCATGAGACAAACCCAAGTATTGCTTAATTGTTTTATCACTACCCTACCGTTGTCAGTTCCAAATTGTTCTCTCTCATACAAAATGCGGGCACAGTGCTGGAAAGAACGTACTCCAGGGGATGATCACAAAAGTTGGTTGGCTAAAATTGCACCAGGTTTGCCATGCCCATTCACTCTGTGATTGACTCCCTCCATCCTTCAACATAATTGCAGCAAGTTTTGCCTCTCAAATACATCATAAACCACATCCCAGGACACATATAGCCTCAGTTCCATGCTATAAGAACACTCAGGAGGGCTATTTCACACCTTTGCATTATTTCAGCCACAGTGGCGCCACAGGAGACCCACGGGAGACATCCAGGCACACAGCACAGAGGCAGGCAGCCTGCTCTACTACCACTAATGAGACAACAATACAGCAAGGGCATAAGGCAACCCCTGCCACTTGTTGTTGGGACCTCTGGGAAGCAGTTGCTCGTGTGAGAAGCAATTTAGAAACACTCCCTGTGTACAATCTCATACTCGCAGAGCAGTAGGCATCCTTCAGGAATTCTGCCACAACTACCAGTATTAATCTGGCATAGAAGACATTAAGAAACTTCCTTCAAAGGTGTTGCACCTGGTATGTGTTGCAGATACCTGGTCCAAATACATGAGCTCCATCCGTCTCATCACTCTTCCAACCTCACCCACTTCAGTTGTGAAGGATCTAGGAGCAATTCCCTACCTGCTAAATAGGGCAAAGAAAGAACTTTATACTCTCTGCTCTGCTTCTTGGACAGCAAAATTACTTGCCACCGGTTTTGTATTTTAATAAATATGAAATTGAAAAATAACAATTCTGACTTGTTCATTCTTGTTAACTCATACTCATTTCAATAATAAAGTATGTCTGGAAAATAACTATTAACTAATTAAAATTATATACTATGTTAATAATACAAGTGTCTATTTAATTAATATGTTTATTATCACAGTTATCTGAAAACAAAAGACAGATTAGATTGCTTATGGCACTAGCCTGAGGGGAATGGCAAAACAGCCTGGCTCCACTGCGTACCTTCATCAATCAGAGCCCTGAAAGCTGAGCAAGCTGTGACAGAGCTACTGCCACTGAAGGAATGAGGGACAATGTTGCAGAATGAGTAGCAGACCCACTCTCCAAAACTTCTTTTCCTCACCACATATACACTAAATTCAAATAAATGCTTTGCTTTTTACTAAAGATACCCATGGAGAGATGTAGTAAGTCTCCTTCCAAGACTCCCCCCTGCCCTGTCTTTCCAGCAACACAAAGTAGACTGGCATAGGGCAATTTGTCTTCAGCAGTGTTCACGATGTGCCTACAAAGCTCAGGAACCTTGAGCAAGCCTCAGTAAAGCACTCTGACAGCCTATTCTAGGATTTCTACAGTGCTACCAACAAAACCTGGAGCACCATTTGTTGACACTAATGAATTAGACCATTCAAAATCATCTAGACTGCAGATCCAAGAAACAGATGTTTTCCAACACCTTCCCTGGCAAATGAATCAGTACTCACTACACGTAACCAAGATCATGGTCTGCATCACAACAAATATGATTACCCTAAATAGAGTACCAAACATCATAAAACAATGTCAACACAGAATATGTTCATCTGTCCGTATTTGAGCAGTAGATCTCAGTGAAAAATCAGAAACAATGTTGATTCGTCAGACTGGGGAAACAAGTCAATGACATAGGATCCTTTCACATAAGTGAGAATCTGGGAGGAACAAGTCTGAATGTTTACATAGTAGAAAAAAGTGGCAGAAAGTAAGGCTGAACTTGTACAGCAGAATGTTCCAGATATATTTCACATTTCACCTTTAAACTCAGTTTGCATAAAGAGAAGTA
The DNA here is from genome assembly GCA_013396655.1 of Campylorhamphus procurvoides. NCBI lineage: Eukaryota > Metazoa > Chordata > Aves > Passeriformes > Dendrocolaptidae > Campylorhamphus > Campylorhamphus procurvoides. The sequence goes on from WBMV01004992.1 coordinate 497,107, forward strand.
CAAGAGCAGAGATACTTACACGGAGGTAAGCGAGGGACCAAACAAAAGAACTTCTCTTAGTTTATAAAAAATGTAATACCATAAAAGCATGACTGCATGTACTGAACAAGATCAAAGACCTTGCTAGCCCAGCATCCTGCCTCTGACAGTGGCTAAAGCTCTTTTACAGAACTAAGAACACAACAGGCAAAAGCATAAATCATCAAGAGGTTTCTATGCTCCCACCAATACTGACAAAATGGGTGACAGAAGGTTATACCGGCTTGTGGGTGTTAGCCTGAGGAAACAGTGTTTTACAGTTTTTCTAATTATGTTGTCTTTTTCTTTTTTTTTCTCTAACAAACTAATTGATTTTTAATTAATATATATGAAATTTGTTGAAGACTTGTGCAGGATGGTTCCCACAAACTGCTTCTTGTTCATGAGAAAACAAAGCTAGGAGTAAGAGGTGGTCTAGTTCCTACTTTATGTAAGGGAACTACAGAACCAAAACAGTGAAATAGCAGGAAGAGGGAAAGTGTTTCAGAAGAAGAAAACACTTGAAATTATTAAATCTGAAAGAACAATCCCCAATCCATTATGAGATAAACTTTTATGCCAAATTTAATGTTATTTGACATCCAAAGTCTGCAGTGATTACCTTTGGATACATATAGTAAGATTTGATAACACTATCAAAGGTGGACATGAAAATGGAAAACTATAAATAAAGTTTAAAGATTGCAAAAAATACTCCAAAGTTACAAAGCACACTAGGAGAAAAGAAGTAGTCACATGAATATATAGGCAGCTCATACATACAACTACATACAGAGACTTAACCTCATGAACTACAGTGCACAGATGAACCTCCAGACCTGTATGGATCATCAGTTAAACAAAAGTTGACTGAGTATTTCTGTTGATATTTTACATATATCTAGGACACACTCATTGATGAAATGTGAAATTCCAACCCAGAAAAATGGCTTTACCTTACCAATGGCTAAGGCATTCCCTAAACATTACAGAAGAAATTCTATCCCAGTTAGTGTTCTTTAAGTTTCCACAGACTCATGCATACCCTGTTTTTTCTACTCAGTAATGACAGGCAAATCTCCCCTGCTGGTGAAAACTGCTGGAGTTACATACTGCTGTTCAATATGACAGTACAAAGAACTTACTCGAGTTCATTTAAGTCAGGAGGACTCTTACTTATACTCCAAATGGATATTAGAAAACACTGTCAATTGGATATTTCAGAGCTTTCTTATCTTCAGAATTTGTTGTAAGATGTCATCATCTTTAGTACATTATTCTGGAAACTTACTTAGAGGTAATGAGCAGGAAATTTGGCATTACTTTCAACAAAATTCTCCATGATTATTTCTAAATCATAGTACAAAAATATTTTTCCACTCCATGATTTATGCAGCTTGTGCTCTTGTACACTCTCTGATGATTCAAAATTTCAATAGGCACTCATGACATTATTTTCAACTTTCTATCTGCAGCTGGAGCTGGTGGGCCATATATTCCAGGGCTATCCACAGCATCATATTAAGAACTATTAAGTCAAACCATATATGAAATCAGCATATACAAAATAACTTTTTTAATGTCTATGTCACATCCTATACTTCAGGACTGAAGCAGATTTAATTTGCAATAACTGAAGATGAGCTGTCATTCCTCTTTTGTGTCTTATTCAAATAACAACTTCTTACTTGATTTTAATCACAAGTAACTTTTCCTTATTTTCAGTCTTTCAGCCGTTCATTGAGTGCCAGTCTGTTTCTCATTGGCCCATAATTTGAAGCAAATAACGTTGTGCTTCTTAGAAAGTTTATATAGCACCTCATACAACGCCATTCTGGTATTTATTAAGAATTTCTGGGTTTTCTGAAACTTGCTTTGCTGGGTTAGCCCTCTAAACATGCTCTAAGTAGCAGAATAGATATTTTCAACTTTCGGAGCCCTTACAATTTGTGAGTGAGAGGTCCTGCTGGAGTTCAGGTCACTGTGAAGAGACAAGACCACCTCAGGAGACCACAAGATTGCCCAAAGAACATGTCAAGGGCAATGATTTGTAATTAAGCACTTAAGAGCAGGATGCTATGTGAGTACAAAAACAGTGGGGGGAAAAAAACAACCACATTTAATAGGATAAAGCTTGCTCTGGTATGTCAACTGCTTGCATGTAGGAAAAAGTGCTTAGACTTAAGTGGTACTAAGCAAAGAAAATACTAAAATTGCACAGTATGTCTCAGAAAGTATGAAGGGCAAGCATCATGCAGACAGTAGGAACTACTTAACTAAAGGGGAATTTGGGAGATATTTTTGGATAGAAAAAATCTCCTCCAAAAAAATCCACCCAGAGGCAGATTATACTGCACCCTGATAACAAGCAGTGTGAGTTGTAATTCAGTAGTAGTTGTGTGTAACGAGTAAGACCTAACAGTGATAAACTCCAATTTTGCTACATGCAGGGAATTACAGAACTGCACATTAATAATAGTGATATAATTATTTGCTAGGTCATTTAGCTGATTTATTAATTATTAATAGATGGTTGATTTAACAATAAACATTGTAGCCTCTCATTTCAAGCCTGCAGTTGAGAGAAATTAGACCTATTATTCTGCCAAGTCCATAAGGGCTGCATACTTTTGGGGTGAATTTGACCACTGATTTCACCAAATTTGCCTTAAGGAACCCTGGCAACATTCTGTTTTAGCTTAAGTTAGTGCAAACCACTAAGTAGGTCATTATTATTTGAAGAATAGCTTGCATTATGGGAGCTAAAACTTTGGTTTGAGTGATCTAAATAATCTACTTTCAGTAGAAAAATACCATGAAAAGTTAAAAACCAAATCTTAACTAAATCAGTTTCTATTCTCATGCTCAGGCAAGCCTGTAAGATTTTCTCATGTTTGTGTGGTAGGAGCATCTTCGCCCTAGCTGACACATGGAGATGACCAGCCTTTTGCACCCTCAGTTTTTGCAGCTCCCTTCATGACGGGAATGAGAACAGAATCCCTTGGTCAGCAGACAGGGTCCGAAGCCAGCGGTGGGGCTTGGCCCAGAATTGTTTCTGGCCCATGATTAGGTATGGCCAGGGGCCCAAACCTGACCGCATTATTCGTGGGGGCCCTGCCAGACACCACCTGGGGGTGATTTTCCTCAGAACAGGGGTCTGTGAGAAGCAGCCCACTTCTTGAGGCTGGGATGCCAGACACCCAGGAAGACTTCCCAGAGATCAGTGCCCTTACCCCTCTCTCCCAGGTGAGTGACTGTTTTCCTACCAGATATCCCTGAGTGATCCTTCAACACTTGGATCTTCTGGATACCCTTTGAGTGAGAGGCCTCTCATGCCTGTGTGTTGTGTATGTTTGTGCACACTTTGTGTAGTAAGATAATCCTGATAGGTGCACCAAACCTGTAACCTGTTGGATACCATGAGTGCCTCGTCATTGCCTACCTTATTCACTAGTTCGGGCCATTGTATTTAGTCGTGAATTGAAGTTTGACTTTGTTATCAGCGTGAAGTTGTTGTGTACCTCCATGACAGCCTGCTAACAGTTGTCCAAGTCCTCAGTTCTCGTAGGTCGCTGTAATTTTGGGTGGGTTTGTGTTGGACACAGCACAGTTCCCTCCTTCCCCCTTTAACAGCTGTTTCTGCTTGTGTCTCATCTGCAGGGGCTCTGACATGGGATCATGCCCAGGCAGTCCCGAAGTCACATTCCCAATCCATTTCCTCTGCGGAGAGGGGGCTTTGTGTTTTGGTTTGGTTTTTTTTTAAAGGTTGTGAATGTTTTTTTCTTTTTTTAAGACCTTTTCTAGTGCTCCATGGGATGTTTCCCACGGCTGCCCACCCTGGGCAGCATTCCCTGCGGAGGGAGACCTGCAGACACAGAGCCAGTCCGTGCGCCAGGGCCGGGCTGTGCCAGGCTGTACCCACCCTGGGGCCACCCGGGGCACCGGAACAGCTCCGGGCTCTGGGGGTGTCCCCCGGGGCTCACAGAACGTCCTGAGCCGGACGGGACACACACGGATCTGGGGTCCAGCCCCAGCCCTGCACAGGCCGCCCCACGGGTCACACCAGGTGCCTCAGAGCATCATCCAGGGGTGCGCCCCCTTCTCCCAGACGGTGAGTGGCAGGACATGGTCTGTGCCAGGGGAGTTTTGGGCTGGCCATCAGGAAGAGTTTCTCCACTCAAGGGGTGACTAGACACTGGAATGGGCTGCGCAGGGAAGCGGTGGAGCTGCTGTCCCTGGAGGTGTTTAAGGAAGGGCTGGACACGGCGCTCGGTGCCGTGGCCGACCGAGAACACACGGCGGTGTTCTGCCACAGCCCGCAGTCCCTGCCCTCAGACGCCTCTGCCACCCGCCGATCCCCCCGATCTCCCCGATCCCGCCGTTCCCGGCCGTCTCCCGGCGCCTCCCGGGGGCGGAGCTCCCGCCGCCCGGGC